>JBCJKF010666718.1:0-12387 GCA_039654545.1 Plocamopherus ceylonicus | reverse complement strand
GTATTTTAATAGACACTGTACTATGGTGGGGGTCTGTTCCAAAGAAAAAGATCAAGTTATCCGAAAATCAAGTTAAGCGACGTCAAGTTAAGTGGAGTCGACTGTATTACATTATGACCAAAGCACAGACCTACCCATTTGTCTGCTTTTGACTATTTAGGAAAATTATGAAATATAATTAGCAAGTAATTAATGGCTATTGTCTAATTTTCTATCCCTTAAATAGGATGTTTAGCAGATTTTGGTGTGTGTGTGTGTGTGGGGGGGGGGGGGGGGGGGGTTCTTCCCCCTTAAAAATCAGGGGTAATTCAATGTTTATTTATCTAAAATATTAAAAAGCTAAAGTCTTCTTTTTTTGACAATTCTTTAGTTATGCATCAAATTTGCCCAGAGAAGGAGAAACTCTCATTGGCCACAAGTTTGTTCCAGGATTTGGAGGTAAAGGCGCAAATCAATGCATCACAGCCGGGAAACTTGGTGCTAAAGTGGCAATGGTTGCAAAGGTATGGACCTGTCTTCACATATATCACTTTCAATTCGAGCAATTTCTCAACCCTAATGCGGAGAGTGTTGCTGATAACATCAATTTTCTATCTCTTCATTGTCTTGTTAGATAATGTATATTGGTGTTGCCTATATCTTTGTTACAAGAATGACAGACAGAGAGATGTATGCAGTCAAAGGGGTAGTTGAAAAAGTACACATTTTTTTTCAACAATGGCAACCAAGAGAATGCAAACCTAAGAGTGCCATACCATAAGCCATTGAAGAGGAAAATGAAACTTGTTTTCAATGGTTTCAGTCACAATGAGAGAAACAGCTTGATTTGTCTAAACTTATTATAAATTACAATGACTTGAATGTGTTTCACATAGACATCATTTTGAACTTAAGATCCATCATAAACATAGAGTCCAATTTTTTTAAATGCTTTTATGATTCAGTTAATTTTTTCAATTGTATTCTTGCTATTTACATGTATTCCAGTTATCTTGATGTTATTTATTTTCCAGTTAGGTAATGATACATTTGGAAAGGATTACCTTGAGAACCTTCAAAATAACAAAGTTAACTGTGGTAAGTGTTATAATATATTGGTAGGAGAGTTTGAGATTAAGCTAGTAGTATTTATCTAAATAATGTATGAGATGTACTCTCTGCATTTATGTGAAATATGTCGCTTGCTTTGTTTTAGTGACATGCCTGAAATTAAAAGCTTTAGCAGGTGAAAGGCAGTAAATAATAATAAGTAAAAGTAAAGTTATTCAACTCAAGGCACATTACAAGTGAATCACAATAGTGTAGAGGTATTAAACTTAGTACAAATACTTTAATACAATTTTTTGTTGCTTGGACATTGTATTATAAGTCAAATTACTACATTGTTGTTTGGCATAGACAATGCCCACAATATAAATACATTAGTCTTTGTTCCATGATGATCACTGCATACTTTACACAATCTATGTGGACTTTCCTGAGCATATCAGCTTTGCACAGCAGTATTATATTACATTAAATGAAAAGCTTTCAAGAAGTACTTATATTGTGGTTTTAAATGGGGTTTGAATGACAGCCTATTTAGTCTCTGCAAGTTTGACTTCGCACGGTCAATACATGTTTTCCATTTTTCAGCAGCTTACTCTTCTACAGTTCTCTGAAAAAGAATTTTGACTTTAGTTTTAAGTGTTTGTGTCATTTTTGTTGTTGTTGTTGAGTTTATTGACATAGTGTTCTGTTTATTGTGTATGTGGAAACTATCTTTTTTAAAGTAAAATTAAAGTAAATCGATTGTGCAAATCCATTTTGTGTACTTGTAGGGCATTTGATGAGGAAAAGAAATGTTCCGAGAACCATGCTCTTGGATGTTTTGAGAAAAGGAACAACTCTAAGCAATACCTTGAAATGAAATGATAGATTGATCATGGGCTTGTTTTTCTGTTCAGTTCATTTTCATTTAAATTACTCTTTTTAAGTAGCAATCTTCTCTATGAAAATAAGATTAACAATTCTAACAACACCAATGACTCATTTATAACATGAAATGGTCCACAGGACAGTGCTCACCGCTTATAAGAACACATCGGTTATAAGAACAATTTTCTGCCTTGCAGAATTCTTTCCTATTTATTTCCATCGGTTATAAGAACGCAACATCGGATATAAGAACACGTGGAGACAGCTGTTTCCTCGGTGAAACCTCTTTCAATAGATTCAAGTTGAATCAATTTTGCCAGAGGTAACAGAGAGATGAAAATTTCTTATGGTGGCACCTGTACAAAAGCATGTGTACGTCGTTTTGACTCTCTATTTAGCTAGGCAATAATGTAGCTCTGGTCTGTCGCCTCCCACCCTGCCTCCGACCCTTGGTGGCATAAGCTAGTGATGACATCAAACGAAATGATTGACGACTAATCAATCGAGATCGGCGTCTGGATCTCGTGTTCTTTTATGACACGACCTGGTAAGCAGGTAAGGGAACAAGTAATAAACATATGACAAAGTGCATGATGACGAGGTGTAGGGGTGGGCTGGATGGACGGCTGGTCAGACAATCGTTTGGCATGTTTAATGATACGCATAATTATGAATTAGTTTATGGGTCCCCCCCCCCCCTCTTTCATAGTGCTTAGCACACCTTGTTTCTGTTCCGAAAGTGAACATCGGTTATAAGAACACATCGGATATAAGAACACCTGTGCTCCTGATTTGAGGTGTTCTTATAAGCGGCGAGCACTGTATTATCAAGGCAACTCAGGAACAGATTTTTTGAAAGTGGATAAATGTCACAAAAAAAAAAACAAGCTTAACCCAGCTTTATAATAAAGAGTTTTGACAGTACTTTCTGTTACTGATTTAAAGGGAGCAATGTTTGTTGGTAATTTGTGGAAGTTGTATTTTTTTCATGAAAACTCATTGCATGTATAGAAAAGTGATCTAATTATACATTCTTCAAACCGATACAACCTTAAGGAGGAACTAGCTGTTTCTATGCACATAGAAGGAGTATGTTTCAAAAGAAATGTAGTTTGTTGATTTTTTTTTTCCCCTTATTATGAAGTTTGACAAAGCAAACTCATATCATACATTTGTGGAATAATCTGCTGCTTTTTGGAGGAGTTTTTGTATTGTTTTGTTTTTGTTGTTTGTTTTTTTTTTTTGTTTTGTTTTTGTTGTTTTAGGTTTTTTGCTTTGCTTTTTTTTTCTTTCCTTTTCAATTTTCTTCTTTTCTTCAATATCTTTTTGTAAGTACTCTTCTCTCCTGTATAATCCTCAAAACTGTAGAACATTGGTCATAGTAGTTAGAAACATTTGAATCAATATATTTAGCAAGTACATGTACATATATTTTCTAAGAGTTTTCATTTACAACAATTCCATTCCTTAAAAATTAAAAAAGAAATATTTTAAATCAATTTTACTCACATGGCATGTATTTGTATTTTTTCAAGGTCATGTCTCAGTTGTAGATGGAGTTTCCACAGGTGTGGCTACTATCAGTGTTGCTGACAATGGTATGATGCAAATCAAATTCAGGGGTCTTTTACAATAAAAAAAAAACACAAAAAACCACTATGTAGATTTCAATATTATAGGGGTCTCAGCCTAACATCACCAACTTGGGAAATTAAAAAAGGAGAATGTTGGACATGTGATATGACTATATCTGTTAATTACTTCACCAAATAGAATCTTGCCATTTTTTAAATCTACCTAAATCATACAACATGATTCACAGGTGTGCAATCTGAGAGAGTAATTTTGTGTTATCCGCTTTAATGATATGACTGGAAGAATAAACTTGAAGACAGTTTCTTTTTTGTTACTGGGGACAGTATAACAATTTCACTTTGATCAGGACATGGACATCTTCATTTCTGTTTTTATGGTCGTACTCATATCCCCATGCTTATGTTTTGAGTGAGCTGCAACTTTTTGATATATTTTGTTGTTTAATAATCTGAGAATGAATACTTTTTTCATATGTTTAATTCAGTAGGCTTACCATGCAGAAAAGTCATATTAGCTGGACTGAAGGGAATTCAGTGTGGGTTCATTTTTCTTTTCTTTGATGGAGAGAGGGGGTTAGTAAATGGAATGAAATGTTGACTGGAAAGATATTAGGCAGAAGCCAATGTACATCATTTAACCTCTTCTTAATTATTTCAGTTCAGTTTCAAGTCATTATTGTGTTTTTTTTTGTTTTTTTTTTGTTTGTTTGTTTTTTTGGTCTAGAAATGGAAAAAAATTTGTGAGTGCTATTTTTGAGATCATGTGAAATTTAGTTTCAGTATGGAAGAATTTTTGTGTGTGACATTAGTCACTATTTCAAGATGTGTGACCATCCATTACAAAATTGAACATTTTTGTATGATTCAGGTGCCAATTGCATTATTATTGTTCCGGGGGCCAATAATTTGCTGACTCCTGAAGATGTTGAAAAAGCAGAGGAGGTTGTCATGAAATCTAGGGTTTTAATTTGTCAGAACGAAATCCCTCAAGAGACTTCTGTTGCTGCCATGAAACTAGCCATAAAACATCAAGGTAGTAATTGTTTTGCAGCCATAACAAATGCTTAGTACTCTTTATCCATGTACATCTTAATAAACTCTACACTCCCTTTACTAAACCTTTACCTTTATTTTCATTATATATCATATTAATATACATATGTATATAATTTCAGTCTGCTTTTGTAAAGCACTCAGAGGCTGGGTTCTTCAGTTAAATGAAGTAGAAATTTTCTTTATTATTATGTTTATTATTGATTAAACAGGGTGTGCTAAATGTGTCCCTCAGGCCTTAAGTGACAAACTAGCATGGGCTCATCCTGTTCCCTGAGTGATAATAGCCTTGCTTCACTTTTTTGTTGTGTTTCCAGAGATCTGATTGTGTTTTATTTTTATGAATTCATAGGTGACAGCTTTGTTCCATCTCATTTAAAATGGGTGCATTATGAATCTACTCTGTAGGATATATTATGATCCTCAGAAATTAGTATCTAATTAATATGAAAGTGTGCCGTGCATATTTGAAAAAGAGAATCATCTGTTTGATACCTTTCTTTAAGTTGCACACATATTGGTTTGAAAGTTGCATCATAATTCAATGATAGTTTGATTTTACTGTTTTAAACTGTCTCGTTTCAGTCAAGGTGGTATACAATCCAGCACCAGCTTTGAAAGATTTGCTTCCAGAAATGTTCACACTTCCAGACTTTTTCTGTCCTAATGAATCAGAGGTTGGTTTTCGTTATGTTTTTTCAAGTAAAATGACATAACATATTCAATCAGGATATGGCATGTTTGTGTGTGTTTGTGTTTATGAGCATACTTTTGTTAAAATGTGTAGATGATATGGTTTCAAAACAAGTCATTCCCTCTTAAAGTCCTATTTTTATCACACATAAACCGGCTCTGGTTTGTTCCATAATATTTAGTAGAAATATGCTTTATGCTGTTTATATCACGAATACTTCATATGTCTAGTCTAAATGATTATTAATGCACCCCATGTAGTATTTTTAACATAAATTTATTATTTTGTTACTATGCTTCAAAAAGATGATACTTATTGAATATATCTTTATGAAAAAAAAAAATTTCTGTTGTGAACAAATTAAAATACAAACATCTGGGACAAAATTAATTTTTTTAATTTTTTTTAAAATGAAAAAGATTAAATTCTTTTTTCCCCTGATAAGCAAATAAACAAATGAAAACTAACTACATAATTAGTAAAAAGATTCAAAACTAAATACATATATACCCAGTATGACATTTTGACAAGTTGACTAGAATACATAGTTGGTTAACTAAGTCTGTCAGCTATTTTGGACACTAACACTTATACATGTAGTACCATTCACTACAATAAGAAGGCAAAGCTAAAAGCATAAGGAAAATCCTTTTCAAAGCCATATAAAAAGTTGGCAACTTGACAACTTAGGCCCAGGGGCCTACCATAATTTCGCAGACATTTTAGAGAAGGCAATGGGGACAGTGGGAAATGTGTCCCAGACCCTGCCCACTCTCACTCTGTTGACAGCTGAGCGAGTCGCGTTTTGGCTGTGCGTGTGACGTGTATGGGCATAAGCCTGGCCAAGATCTAGTGTCTCGGAACAGTGCTAGATCTTCAGTAGACTGGGTTTTTAATGAAGAAGAGCATCTAGTGAATTGAGAGCTGGCAAAGTACATCTGGTTTTTAAATGCGTGATTTGTTGTTTAATTTGCTTTCATTCTATTTTCATTGATGTATGACCAATTTTGTTTTCCATCCCTCTCTTTTTTTTCTTTTCTTTTTATTTATAATAATTAATTGTGAAGACAATCCTGTTACTATGTTGGGGGGGGGGGGGAGGGGTTAGTGTCCCTTGTGGCCTAATGTACATCTGCCCCTGTAGATTTCATGTTCACAAATGCAACTTCAAGTTTCCTCACTCTGACACTAATACAGTAGAATATTTTTTATTTCAGGCAGAACTTTTGACAGGTAAATCTGTCCACTCTGTTGAAGATGCTGAAGAAGCTGCAAAAATATTGACCGAAGTGAATGGTTGTAAAGCTGTTATTATTACCCTTGGCGAGAATGGTGCTGTCTTTCTAGAAAAATCTGGCACAGCTGTTCATGTTCCAACAACGTCTGTGAAAGCAGTTGACACAGTGGTAGGTTTCAAAGATCAATTAAACAGAGGAGTGAACTTTATTTTTTACGTCCTATATGGTTCCTGTTTGCTTTGCTTGCAACCTGTTCTTGTTCATATTTATTAATTTCAGTGTTTTACAAAAGCATTAAAATGAATTAATTTCAAATTCAAATAATCTTTATTATCCATAGGAAATTTTGCTCAGCCAAATCAGCCCATAGATCCAAGCAATTTTACAAAAAATATATAGAGCAATTACAAATTTCATACGTGTAGCTGGAAAAATATATAGAATGTTCTAACTACAGTAAACAACTCACAGTGCAAAAATTACAATATAATTTAATGTAAAAATAGAAAAGAAGAACTTAGAAGTTGAAGTCTGAGTTTGAAATATAAGATTATGATGAAAGTGTAAATGTATGTAAAATCAGATTACATGTTAAGGGAAGGTAAAGGATAGTGTGTATACATGTATAAACATAAGTACTCATACATATTATTACTAATATTCCATAATAATATAGCATAGCCCTTACATACTGGTCTGAAAAGCAGGTTATAAAAATTTTGAATAGGAAAAAAATATGTTTCATGTAAACAGTGGCTTATAAGGTGAAGTGAAGCTATACTTAAGAGGGGGAGTTATAAGATACTAAAAACCTGATTATTTTAGGGTGTGATTTAAATTTATATATTGATATGTTTAGAGAACATGTCCCATTCTATTTTCCAGGCTCAATTGATTTTTTTCTGGTTTTATTTATTTATTTATTTTTTTATTTAAAGGGAGCTGGTGACTCATTTATTGGATCGTTGGCCTATTTTCTTTCAAAGATGCCACAAATATCCACCATAGAGATGATACGAAGAGCTTGTCAAATTGCTTCTATAAGTGTACTTAAACGTGGAACCCAGTCAAGTTTTCCCTCAGCTGCTGATGTGCCGCAGGAACTCCTTGCATGTAAAGAGTGTGAAAATTGAAATTCACCGGTTCACTAGTCCTCTGAACACTTTTGTGTTGATATAAAAAAGCAAATATTATTTTGTATGAGTCATTTCACAAGTTAGGTGTAAAAAACATGGTTTAATTTTACACGTAGCAGTTGAAGTTGAAGGCTTAAATGTGTACCGTAACACAATGGTCATTTACAAGAGAGAAAAAAAGAGACAGAAAAGAAATGACTAATTTGAGTAAAGTCACATAATACCATTAAGAGAGTGAAACATTTCTAGAAATCGTTTTACATTTATTTGATTGTAAGTATTCTTGCTGCTTTTAGAGCACATTACAGTGACTGTATAATGGAAATTAAGCTTTTATCATAATCACAGTATTGATAAAATGTGTTTTTTTAATCTGTCACTGTCAGTCTATATTATATATGCAAAAGGAGGAATTTTTTAAAATGCTTTTTGCATGTGCCTTTCACATTGTTTGGTTTTCTTCTCTCTCTCTTATTAAATTTAAAATGGAAGACATTCAAACAAAAAACAACTACAGGTAAATCAAAAGCAAAACAATTTTTCTTGTGTGATGTGAATAAGAATTGCAAATGTACATATATTTATAACTCCATTATAATTTTATGTGTTTGGGGGTTTTTTTTAATACCTGCTAGCATCATCGCTTAAAGTGTTAGACATCCGCTTTGACCTGCCAGTAGCAGAAGCAATAACATCAGAGTAGGCTTGGCAAAACTGAGGAATTCTTTTGAGGCAAAGCACACAGACTTAACTAGCATGCCAATTATAGTGCATGTATTATTGTTATTGTTTGTGTATCCCTCTTTCTCTCCTTCCATAGCTTCATTATGGTCTTTTTGTTCTATATCATTATCAGTCACTTTTACCCATGGACATTCTTATCTTGGATGTCTGCGAGAGAGAGAGTACATTGTCTTCTCCTTATGCCTCAAGTTTCGCATGATGAAAGTTGCAGTTCTGTTTACCAATGGTTGCACTGCTTGTTTTTTGTCATGAAGAATGGGAAATGGACAGTACTTGTAACAATAGAAATAAAGACTAAATATTAAGCTAAAAAAGACATACTCAACATTAAGAAGCAGAGAGAATTTTACAACTGTCCCACCAAAGGTAAGATTACTGAGAACACTTCATCAGACAAGGAAGTTGAAATAGTGTACCCATGAGATGGACAGAAAGAACTAAAAAAAGACCCAAGCAACACTATGAAAATCATACAATCGATTCCATTTGTAATGAAGTCGGCTGCAGTGATTGTTGGACGTAGCAATCTTTTTTCCTGGAACGAACACCAATGTAACACAAACTTTTCTAACAGATACAGCAAACTTCTGATATCACTGTCTTTTTTCTGGTCCTCCAAGGACATCGCTACAAGTGTAGTCGAATGTACAAATGAAAATGATCAGAGGGAAAAAAGGAAGCAATGTTTCTCTCTGTTCCTTTAATGATTGTAATACCTCACACATTTATGAATGTCATGTTAATCCAAGGCAGTATCAGTAAATGCAAAGTCTTATTTATCAAATCTTGATTTTAAATAAACTGTTCCTTAGAGATTTTGTTTAGGCTAATTTGACTGATATGTGTAATAATGGAATTTATTTCACCTGAGAATAATGTTGATGACACTACGGCTCTAGTGCCGCTTTCTAGTCCATCCTTAAACAAGAAAGTTTTTCCATTGGGTTCAACGTAATTGCAGTGATTTTCTAGATTGCTAGATTTGCTGATTTTCCTGCAACATTAGAGAGGGGATGCTGGGGTTGCTGTGGAGGAGGGGAGGCATGTGGGGCTCAGGGAGGGATGGATCAGTTTGATGCAGATCGACCTAGAGTCGAAATAGGGACTGAGTACTTTTGTACACAAAGGCCAATAGAACATCCTGGGAGGTTGTCGCGGTGCATATTTTGGGGCATGATGGCCATCGTTATATTGTTTTTTTCTATTTTTAGAGATGATTTTATTTTTCCTGTAGATCATCTCTCCTTTTTGCCATATTTTGTTATCGTTGTCCTAGCATATTTGTACTACTATTCTACATGCTGCTTTTCCTCCTTGGCATCCTTTTGTCCCCTCTTTTTTCACCCAGAGATGACCCAAGCAGTTAAAGGGATGTAAAGCAATCAATTAAATGACGTTGTTGTGGAGGAGGGGAGGCATGTAGGCTCAGGAAGGGATGGATCGGTTTGATGAAGACCGACCTGGAGTTCAAAGTTGGTGGCCATACCCCATTCATGTGCATTGTGTTATCTAGAAGGACTGAGTATTTTTGTACACAAAGGGCGGTAGAACATCCTGGGCGGTTATGGCAGTGCATATTTTGGGGTAGGATAGCCATCATTATATTGTTTTTGAGAGATGATTTTATTTTCTCTGTAAATCATCTCCCCTTTTTTGCTGCATTTTATTATCATTATCATAGCATATTTTTACTAATATTCTGAATGCTTCTTTTCCTCCTTGTCATCCCTCTTTCCCCTCTTTTTTCACCCTGAGATGACTCAAGCGGTCAATGGGATGTAAAGCAATCAATCAATCAATCAATCAATTGATGCCAATATGAATGTTTACAATTCACAGTTTACAGTTGTTGATTATATTTACAAAAGTTTTACCATGCCACTATCATTTTCAGTACTTTAATATTATTTTGTTTGAAAAAAAAGTTTGTTTTTAGGTATCTTTGTAAAATATAACACATTTGCTGAGATCTACATTCCATGTCATGTCATTTACAATGTATTTGGATGTTATTTCCCTTTAATAATCAGAATTGATGAAAGCAATATGCCTTATCCAGAATTGATGAAAGCAATATGAATTATGATGACAATAAAATGAAGATTCTGTGGTACTTCAATTACAATACTAGAACTGATTTGTTTTGTTGAATTTTGGGGAGTTTTTGTTTTTCTTTTGTTTTGTTTTTTGTTTTTGTTTTTCTTTTGTCTTGCTTGATGTGGTAGGGGGGGGGGGGGTTGCCTCATATTTTCTGTTGTTGCTTATCTGAATATTTATGTTATTAATTACATTGAACCATAAGTAGAGTTGATAGATAGACTTGATCTAGCTATAGTTATATACATGCACTACTCGCTACTGTTTAGGCTGTGTGTGTGTGTACACGTTTGTGTAGGGGGGTGGGGGTGGGGGATATGCTGCAGTCGGATGGGCCTACAACAACATCAGTATAACATTGTTGATATAACAAGTAGTGTAAGACATTGTACTACATGCATATTTATCATTATCAGATGTAAAAGTGTTATGGTCCATGTTCTTGTTATTGAGACATGTAGTATAATAATACATAATATTATGTGTATAATGTGATAATGAAATGAGGATTCAATGTTTTACAGTTGTTATATCCGAGACCCTGTTATAATTGAGTTGGCAATAAATGAATGGACTAAACTGTAATAAAATAAAAAAGTAGTCCTCTCAAGCCTCTCGTCCCACAAGGTCAGAGCTTCCACAGGATGAAGCTCCCTCTCCTCATCCTCCCCCCCACCCCCCACACCCCGCCTTCCCGCCCTCCCCTATTCCCCCAGCCCTTCCTGATTTTTGTCTCCCTACCCCTCCCTCCCGTCTCATCCTCCCCCCCCTCTCTCTCTCTCTCTCTTTCTCTTTCTCTCCTTCCTTCCTACCTCCTTCACTCCTGTGCACAGCTTGAATCTTTCCATGACCTTCTCATTGCCGTCCTCCTCACAGTGACTGGCCCCTAAGTCTAATCCTACTCCCACCGTCAATTAATTGTTATTGTTTCAGATGATTTCTACCTCCATTCCATATTGTTGGGAATCAGTCAGTTGTTACACTCAACTTCAACAAAAAACAACAACAAACAAAAACAAAAAAAACAGTTTTAAAAAACAGCAAAAGCGGAAAAAAAACAAAGCGAAAAGCCCAAGAAAACAAAACAAAACAGGAAAGAAAAAAAAAAGAAGAACGACGAGACGAAAGCATTTAAATTACCAAAAAAAAAAAAAAGACAAAAAAAAAAAAAAAAAAGAAAGAAAGAAATAGAAAGAAAGAAAGAAAAAGGAACCAAACGCTTTTCCCCTTTCATTTTCATTCCCGTTTGTTTTGGGTTTTTTTGTTTTGTTTGTTTTCCTTTTATTTATGCAGGCATTTAAGCGATTTCTTATACATCTGTATTGAATCAGTTCAATCTCATGGGTCTTTCAAAAGTTGGCATACATAACTAGACACAGGCGGACACACATTATCATGCATCAAATAGGTACATTCTCGTGCTTATTATAGCGTCATAATCATTCACACCTTGCATTATGTAAATCTCTTAATATGTACACAATAGTTAATATGTAGGCTAGTTAATAATACAGAGAAACGTGTAGAGCTACTGGTACTGGGGTTCGGTTAAGTTCGGAGATCGAACAGCAGAACCACATGCTTCCAGAGAACGTGGCGCCAAATGGCGAAATGCCTCTGCCCGAAACTGTTTTTCCTCTGTACTGGAAGCTGGGAAAGGCTAATTGACAAATTACAATACCTCTATGGGGAAATGATGTATGGTCAGTCAACCTGCACTTGGCGAAGGCATCTGTCATGGCCTGTCGGTGGTAGGTTGTACAACCTCCTTACGTACATTTGTAATACTTGTACTAACAAGAGGATCCAAAGTTGAGTAGTCGACATTGGCTTGTTTCTATCTATCTATCTATCTATCTATCTATCTATCTATCTATCTATCTATCTATCTATCTATCTATCTATCCATCCAT
>JBCJKF010666607.1:0-12390 GCA_039654545.1 Plocamopherus ceylonicus | reverse complement strand
ATTTTATTAATGTTTTTATTATATAGACATTGGGAGATTTAAAGAGGCTCGCACTTTTGGAAAAATTCGAAGATTGCAGTTCATGTTGATGCCGATGATATACAAAATGGGAGTAATGATGACAATGTTGATGGTGCTAACAGCAATCTCAGTAAAGGGACTTTTCGTTGGTAAGCATCGTTACTTTCGGGCACAGTGAAAAGTGTTAGCCACAGAAATGTATAACGGTATTCATGATATCTTCTGAATAGCGTAACCTGCATACATGATTAGGTGATATCGCTGGCCCATTTATTCCTCTGAGTGCAGTACTCGAACAACATTAGATTCGCTAATTCTTTTTGTCCATTCCGTTAGTTTGCATACTTAATGATAAATCAAGAATGCACCTCTTTTGTTCACTTCATATTACTATTGATAAAATATTAGACTTTATTATTATGAATTCTAAGATTACGTCATAATCCTCGGATTTTCAAAAAAATTTTATTTTTCTATAAAAAATTTATTTTATATAATATATTTATTTTTATCAGATAATATTGTGATTTTTATGAAAAATTTTCTCTACTTTATTAAAGGAAATTTATAGCTTATTTTAATATATCACATTCTTTTTTTTTACAGGCATTATACTGTTGATACTTAAACTCAGCAGTTTTCTAGCGAAATTTTATTCCGGCTCGCACGCATCATCGCAACCAATTCACCTACACATTCACAATAGTTCTCCATACGTTCAACCGCAAATGTATCATAATTGGGTACCGTCGAGTGGTCCCGAGGATCATTATTATTGAAAGAGATAAATCATACGTAAAAATATTTTTCCGTTTTTTTTTCTCCGATTATAAAAATTTTATTAACAAGTCATAACAAAAAGAAGATTTTAACAAAAATCAATAGTACTCGAAAGAATCTGTATCATTTGTATAAGTTATTAGATAATTCTTTTTTCATTTATTAATTTTTATTCGGATATTTTTATTAATACCCGATGAACCTATGGATTATAATATTTATCACAGCCGCTATTCAGACTATTTTTTGCAAAACTTTTATCTGTATATATTTCGTCTGAAATCACTCTTTTTATTTTCATGTAAATGTAAGCACTACTTTTATGGATATACCAAAGGAATCTCATAACTTATTAATATAAGACCGCAGAGGCGAATAATTAATATATGAATTTCCTTTTCTAGAAGAAATACGAGTAGCGTTTTCATATAACGCAATAAGCATTTGATCTTTAATAATTTATTGATGATTTATAGCAAAATAAATTCTTTTTACGCACATACACATGTATTTAAAATGTGCCACATGATAAATCTTCAAAATTCGTCAATATCCAATGCACATTGCATGGCGAATTAAAAAATGTAATCATCAAACAATGATTTGATATAGAAAGTACTAATTTAATTATAAGAAATCATAAAAAATATTTATAATTTAGAATCAAATTTTTCTATGCATATACCAAAACAAAAAATATTTATATGTTTAAGCATTAAAACCGCATACCTCACATGTTACCAGTAAAGATATATTTATTGGTCACTTTGTAATAATATGTTCTCGAACTGTTGTAATATATATTTAATAAAAATTACATTTGCTGTAAGAAATAAAGAAAAAGATTTATCAATAGTCTATGCGCTCATATTATACATAATAATTATAATTATTATAATTATAATATATAAATAAAAAAATTATAATAATTATATAATTATAAAGTATACTTTTTAAAAATATATTTCCTTAAAATCAATTAAAGGTTGACGCAAGAAAATACTATAATTTTAAAATACAATAGAAAAATTTAGGACAATTATATGGAAAGTACGATCTTTAGTAAAATCTTACCCATAGATTATTAAGAACGATATGTTTACCGGCGAGCGGTTACTGTAGCGAATCACTAACTAAGTGTATCCATATTTCTTCTGATAAACAGCGTTCTCTAGGAAACGGGACCCAGTTTTCCCGACCTAGTGGGGTACTTGAAGAACAAAAAAGGTAAAATATCTCTGCTGCGCTTCGTAGCACAGTGTATTACCACGCAGTCTGCGTAGTAAGCGAATACGAGAACAACGCGTTTTATTGAGCGAATCGAAGGAAAGCTTATTGAAATATTTTGAAAATTGTAAAAATCGTCAAAAAGTTGTTTAATATTGCATGTTACCGAAATGTTTGTTTAATTAATATAAGCAAAACGATAGTATCTTGATAATGGTATTATAAATTAGTAATAGTATAATATAGATGTACGATAATCGTGGAAGTGATGTGAGTGAGAATCGTGCATCGTATTTAAGATTAACAAGATAATATAATTTAATATAAAGTAAGTTGTCAAATTATTATAGAACTATAATTGTTGAATTATGTGTTTTTTTCGTATAAATATTTATTAAGAAAAAAAAATGGAATTATTATTTTTCTTTAAAAAACTTGTACGCAGTTATATTTGTGGATAAATTTGATAAAACTTTAATTAAAAATAAATTATCTTTTTTGAAAGAGATACGCATAATATCCGTTATTTCAGAGTCAGCACAAATCCTTTGTGAATTCGATAACATGGTTTGGACAAAATTGTTCATTTACAATATTATTATTTGGCTGATAACATCGTCAAAACTGTTAATTCGGGCCGAGGAAAAGCTAAATAGCACACGAATGGATTTTAATGAAACACAAACTTTAAAAATTCTCCCGGGAATCAAATTCTCGTTGACGAATGATAAAATCATCTTTCACGTGAAAATTCAAGATTTACTACAAGGTATTTGCGATACTCTATCTTTTCTTGCATCAGAAAAGTATGTAGAGTGTATATTTTTCTCTTTTAGAAACGGAAGTGCAGAGTCGAAAAAAAGAAGAAGAAAATCCTTTGAAGAGAATCGGATACATGATGATGATGGCGCCGTTTGTTATGCAGGTTTCTCATTTGTTATCTTTTAATATTCCCTGCTAGAAAAATGATAAAATCTGTGATGATGTAACAATAATCTAATACTTCTTTTTTCAGATGTTTTCGTTCCCAGGTGCCGTAGCGTCTATCAAAATGTCACTTTTAAGGAGTATCATGGTGGCGCAATTAGCAATCGCAATAATGATCTACAATTTGATCAAAAGCAAAATTACGCAAAATTCGGAAGTAGTTGTAATCCATCATCAGAAGCATCATCGAGGACATTATTCTCATGGTTCCAATTATCATAAAGATGACGAAGACGAATGGTTCGGTAAATGAAGTACGATTAATGTGCAATAATAAGAACAGAATGCATATTTTCATAACGTAAGACTGACCAATTGTGGCTTTCGCTTTTCCAAAGTGACACATACAAACGTACGAAGGACATCTGTGATATAGAGATCGTCTCGTAACAAAAGAAAATTATAATTAAGTAATTTATTATTATGTTATTTATATATACATATGTTTATAGAATATATATAAATTATAATATTTATTTATATATTGATACATATATTCTATTATTTATTATTCGTCTCAAAAATATAATTTAAAAGAAATATACAGTGATATCTCGCCGTTTGCATGTTCCACCATTTTAGCTCATATTAAACAGAATACTGGACGGTAGGTAAAAACGATATCAAGGTGCCGGCTGACCTACTTCGAGCCTCGCATAACGGCATTTTGGTCCAGATTCTTGCAGATGTGCAAACGTATCCATTCAAGTTTCCCATTTCTCTCTCGGTAAATTCGACATCGAAATCGAAATTAGAATTCCGCCGAACTTCCTGTAAAAACATATCTTTTCCTCTCAAAATCTTTCTTAAAGAGAAACCGAACACAGCTACATCAATAGTTAATAAATTTAATATATTTAGAGATAAGATATTCATGATATTCAATTTTTGATATTGCTCAAAGCACTTTAAAATATATAATCAAAAATTAATTTGTAAATTAAAGTGACAATTTGCACTGCAAAATATAATTCAATCTCAAATTCGTAAATATTTTAAAACGTTTTTATAGTGATTATACACTACAAAAATTTTATGGCGAGTGTACAAAAAAATTTATAAAAATAAAAACTTTGATTCAACAAGACGAATCTTTACTTCTCCTCATTAATTAATTAATTAATTAATTAATTTTAATTTTAATTTTATATTTCAAAAAAACTAAGCGCTTTACATAATATCAAAAAAAATTCATGTATCTCTAAATATGTTAAATTTATTAATTTTTGACGTAGTCGATGCATCTAATTTCTCCTTAACAAAACTCTGACGCATTAATAAGAGGAATAAACACGTTAATTACAGCGTGTATCGAAAGTTCCGCCAATAGCGAATTGAATTCGAAACTTTGATATTCGCGAGGCGTAAACGTGCCAGAAACCCACCTTCCGCGAAGTATCATTAGTATGCTACGATGATTGTCGCTCCTAAATTGACACTTCACCATACAAATCAGATCGGTATGCCGTTTTCTAAAGTACAGAATGCAGGATGCACGAGGCATACTTACGCAGCAACTGAGAATTAAGCGTTTGCTTATCACGAAACGCTCGGATTGGGTAAACAAGGCGTTACAATACGTGAGGGTATTTGGATCCTTTGATTCTCCATCGATTCGATATTCCACGAACGAATTTCTCTTTTTTTTTTTCAACTTGTTCCAGACTACCACGGAAAAGTCGAACGGGCGAATATATTAGACCAATGTTTTTCGAGACATTACACTCAATACAAATCTTGAATTTTGTGATTAAAGTCCTCCCCTCTTTTCCTCTTAATATTCATCAAATATAGCTTCTGAGATTTCAATGAGAATAAAAATTTCTTCTCGCTTCTTCGCATGTACATACACATCGACTTATAGTTAGATGTAATATTTGACTCTTTCTATATGTCTGATTATATTGCTGATTTTAATTGCGATGTCGAAGCTTCATCTCCGAAATTGTAGTTCATGATTAAAAAGATATAACGGTGCCACTTTCGATGATTGTACGATTTCTAATTTTAACGTCGCACATGTATGTATATTCCGTGTCTCATATACTCAGGAACAAATTTTTAAAATACAATTTCCAAATCGACTATTAATATTGACGTGAATCCTGCGTGAATGGCCCTGACTTTCATTCTATAATACTGTTCCATTTACGTACAGGCGTTCAAAAACGAGAGAAAGATTCTTTCCAATAATAAAATCTCCCAAATTTTATCATCGACTTGTTCATACATATATGTCAGATTTTGTTCGATTTTTTTTCAATCAGAGCCACTTAACTGTAACAAGTTTTTATGCACATAATGCACAGCGTTTAAAATTGCAGTTCTGCTGACATTATACCCAGCAACGTGTTCCATTGGTTGACCTATGCGCATTGAACGTGCATTAATTTATTCTAATCTTGCATCGTCTGCACAGCATTCCTATAAGAATAGTGTTTCGCTCTTTAACAAGATTGATCTGGCAAAATGTAAAAATCGTTAAATGTAAGAAAATAAAACAAAAGGTCATTTAATAAATATGAGCTTATCGCGATGTAATTATCTTTTCACGCTGTACTTGTTAATAGCCATTATAAAAAAATGTTATCCAATCTTCATGGCATCTGCATCAACAGCAATTTTAATTAATTCCATGCGTTAAATAAATTTAATATATATACATCACAAATACATAGATATACAGTAGTTAACAAAATTTAAATAAATAAATTTATATATTTGGAAATCTCTTCAGTCTTGTTTTATCGATAAATATTAGTATTATAATCAATTTATCATAATATTAAATCCTGTAACTTTAAAGCAAAAGTCTTGATATTAATAAAGGTAAATAAAAAAAAATACGTTAAATAAAAGAATAACGGAAAATGGTACGCCTAATAACTTCTATAAAGATACAGCCTTACAGCTAATGACTTATACAAAGAATCTAGATAAATATTAACAGCTTCTCTTGCATATTTGTGTCACTCATAACTCTCTATTGGAACGTCGTCGGTGGTCCAATACTGTGTTATAAACAGCAATATAAATTTTTATAATACGGAGCAAATTGCCATTCGCAATGACGATACGATTCGCGACGATTTACGAGCGTTAATGATTCTCGTGTAATTATTCAGCTAGGTACGCGGATCATGTGAAAGCACCTGTCCGCCGAGAAAAACGTTAAAGACCTTCCGATTTTTCTATCTTGTCGACTCCTCTTCTCGAGTCACCTCTTCTCCCACGATGCGCGTCATCGAATCGTTTCATAGATAATCCACGGAGGAGACGAGAATGTTTTTCTCGTTTATTACATCACCACTGCACACTCGAAGGATTCGTTCGTTCCATCATTCAGTCACGCGAATTCGAAGCCGCAGGGATCTCTCCGTGGGATGTCGTCCTTCGTGGTGAGCATGCAAGATTAGAGAAGGAAAATACAAGTTTTCACATCTAAAGCAGACGCGATTTTCATTGCAGAGAAAACGGTGCACTCTTTTGCGCTTACTGTGTTACCTAATCGCGCAACATCGCGTTCTTGCCGATGATAATAATCCTTATCAATTCTCCTTCAACATCGTCGATTTTCGGCATAGATACGAGGAGAAAGGTATATTGAGTAAAAAGAAGTGTTAGAAAATAAAATTCTTATTATTACAAAAAAAAAAAAAAAAAAATTATTAAGCAATCCTCGTCAAGAAATGCGGTTAAAATAATGCGTGTGACATTTCTGTTTATTTTCCATCAAGATGCCGAGGGACTTATTAACGGAGAATATGGCTTCATTACGGCCGATGGTGTTTACCACGAGACTGGATATGCCACGGATAAAAGTGGTGATTTTATTATCACCAGACAGAGAAATCGGAAGATAACTAGTTGTGAGTGTTAAATCTGTAAAGCGAAAGTTTTCATATGCCCTCTCAGTTATCCAAAATTTCTGAATATCTTTGTCTACCTTAATAAGTGAAGGACGCGCAAGAAATATTCAAAGATAGACCGGAAGCAGCGAAGAAATTGGTAGAAGCTGTGATAAAGGCTTGCGGCGGCTGTAAGATCCCAACGGACGATCATCCGAAACCTGCAAACACAACGCAATCGCCGTTGCAGAAAGAAATGGACCCGATATTCAAGCAAATGATAAAGACACTGGCGGAAAATGTAAAACATGGTAAAGAAAACACGATTCTATTAATATCGAATAAAAATACCAAGAGCGCACTTTAATTTTATGTTTTCCAAAAACATTTCAGGCGAGGAGAAACAGCCAGCGAAAGAGATCATCAAAAGCATGACGCGAGCTGCCAAGAAGTTATTATCCGAAGAAGATAAAGCGAATAAAATCATAAATGATCGAGTGTTGGAAAATATGGCGAATGATCTGTACTATCGATTCAATTACACAATAATGACGCACGGCCATCACGAGGACGGTTATCGAAGCGGGAAAAAAGACGGTAGCTATCAGTCGCGAGATGAAAACGGTATCGACACGCGGGTGAAATATGTGTCGAATGAATTCGGGCATCAACCCAACATTACATTTATCACGCAGGCGAATGCAACCGACGAAAAGCCCGCTTTCAAAGGATATTTGTTTCGTTGGTATTGGCCATAAGCATCATATATGGATTTTATTCTAACGAAGAGATTTATATTACAAAAAGTACTAACATTTTTTTAAATAATATCGAGCTACGTCTAAGAATTCGTAAAATTGTAGAAACAAAGATAATATCTTTAGAGACAAAAAATAATATATTACACATTTATAATAATTAAGATAAAAATATATATGTAAAATTCATTATAATATATAAACATTATTATATATATATAAATTAATAGTAAAAATAATTAATTATTTTCTAATAATTTTCTGGATATGGCTCTTTATAACATTAACTTGTTGCAAAAATGTTTGACTCAGATTAAGTTTTGTTAAAAATTGAAAATAAATGAAACTATAATAAAATATTTTATTAAATTCAAGCAGTGTTTTCAGCATTTGCTTGAAACTTTCGATACGTCCTGTAAAATAAATTATACATGGGTGGTCCTTCCTTTAATTTCTAACATAAATTCTAACAGGAATAAAAACGGTGTAAAATCATAAAAATGTAACCAGATCGATAAAAAAGCGGTCGAGCTAAAATATATCCATACAATATTTATATAAAGTAATAATAAAAATATCATTTATACAAAAGGGACGAATATCTGCTACTTGCATCGACCAGATGTTTCGGAGATTTATTATTACTAGAATGACTTGAAATTCATCTTTGTGTGGTTAGCAAATTTAGCTATAGCGATTTAGCTGTCACGTAAATAACACGAGAAATAACGGTTGCGATAATAAAATTTACACTACGCGTTGGCATTTCTGTTCTATCGAATTTATTCCTTAGTTTACACGATTGTCCCCTTTTTCTCAAAGTGCGTATGCAGAGATATTGAATATATTTCTGAAAAAAAGAAAAATTTTAAAACAAACATATGATAGATGTTTGCGTGACAAGACCTTTACATTTTACACGAGCCATATATTTCGTTTTATTATGTGACAGGTTTTATACACAATATCACGTACGCACGATTTATCATAAGCCATGATCGCGCGTTACAACGACCATTACATCTCGTAATCGAGGATTAAAGCGACGCGAGCAAAATACGTAAAGGGTGAATATAATCGTACAGTGAAAGGTAAGACAAAAATTCTCAAAGATACATAATTCACGAAACAGCCAGCTACATGTTTCACGGTTAATTAACGGCACAAAAGCCATTGAGAAACGTTGTGACAGTCGAGCTGTCAAACGCGCGCGCGTGACTATGAAGTTCTAAAAAGCGGTACGCCCATCGAATCAATAGATATTTCAATCTTTCCAATAAAAGGTTGAAATAAATTTAAAAAAATAACGTACATTTTGTAGTCAAAATAATCGAATGTGACAAATCAAACAAAATAAATTCCATGAAAATAGAAGTAAAATGCGAATGTTCGCAGAAACATTCGGAGATGTATCGAATACATGCATTTTGCGATTCTTTTTTCGAAAGTAACGATTTCACTGCGATTTGATACTTCTTCGTCCTTAAAACGACGATAAAAGTGGCCGGAATTGGGTTGTATTAGCATGCGCCGCCGTTCAAATGGAATTTCTGTCTTCGATCCACGTATAGTATGTCGAGTACATGTGCCAAGTCACTCGTAGACTACTTTAAAAATCTGTCACAATTAGGATTACAACCAATTGTTCAATCTTTAAAAAATTTATTATTTAAAAAAAAAAATGAAAAAAATACATCATAAATTGTCTAAGATTTCGATTTGTCGAAATCGATTTGACTGGATGATTAATGAAAAAAAATGTCATATACATTTATCTTGATCATTCTCATCTTTGCATTAAAAATCAACAAAAATGTACGAATATTCAAAGATGCAGATTAAAAAAAAAAAAGTACAACTATTGAAGAGAAATGTGGAACATCGCCAAATAATTATGGAGAGGAATATTGAGAATGAAAGTTGCCGTGACTGCGTTGCCGCTGCATAAATCATTTGCAAAGTCGTATTAGTGACATTTACGGCGGCGATATTCGACTCCATCAAATTCCTTGCCATTCACAACGCGGACTCACGATAAAGCTCAGAGTCCCTCCAGGATGACGACTTACATTTCGTCGTGACGTCCACAAAAGTCCACCACGGTGGAGGGGTGGCCCGCTAGACTCGCGCGAAACCAAACCCACTATTGGCGGAAGTTGGGATGGAAGGGACACCAGTCTCATATATGTTCGACCACGCACGCTCCATAATCACTTCGAGACTGTAATACGCGGTCCAAGGCCACGGTGGACGGTCAAGATCGAAAAAAAAAAAAAAAAAAAAAAACGGAGCACAAAAGGGTGACTGTCAGTCATCAGGAATTTTCGGGGTGATAACGGTGCGCTTCGATCTTGGTGAAAATCGAACAAACTCGGTGGAAAAAAAAAAACCATGAGAATATTCGCGTCAATCGTTTTTATCCTTGGACTTGCTCTGTATGTTCATTGCGAGACGACGGAGGAAGGCAACCAGGGAGAGGATGGCGTCGGCCTTCTCGATTGTATGCTCGCAAGCAACACCGGAAGTTGTCTCAGATCGAGACTGTCTCGTGACTTGGATCAAATCGAATTGGAAGTTACCGGAAAGAAGAGTGAACCGCCGATGAGCACGGTGGTCGCACAGGCTGGCAATATCATCGCGGAGATCGTTGATGATCTGCAAGAGAACGGCGCCGAAGGAATTATCGAAGAAGATGATGCTCAAGACGATAATGCGGGTAAGCATCAGAAATGGAACAACAAAATTATTACATCAATGAGGAATGAAATAATTTTATTTTTATCGACATATTTATTCCGTTATTTTTCTTCTTAAAATATATTAATTATGTAAGCGTCTAATTTCAAACTTTCTTATTTTTCTTATCATTGCTTAAATAATATACTATTACTATAATATTATTATCTATTATTTTAAAATTATATAATTTTAAAATTTATTTTTATTATTTTAAATTTATATAATTTTAAAATGATAATTAAATTGTCATAAATCGAGATGGGCGACTTTGCGATTCTAATTGATGAGCACGAAAACGCGTGTCATCATCTGCGTACTTGTCTCCTTTCATACTTTTAGAGAAGCACCGTTGAACAAGACTGGTTATCTTTTATTCGTCTCATAGTCGCCTTCTTTATTGAATATGTAACACAGGAAGTTAGTTCATCTAGGAGCACTGAAAATTACTGTACGATTTTCATCTCCATTATGTATTTTTTTTTAGTTTTCTCTAAATGCCATTATAGCCGACTTGTCATACGACTTTAAGTAAAACGAGAGAAAGCGGATGTGAGAATTGAAATAATTTTAGTGTAAGCTTCATCTATATGATAATTAGCTTTTTCTGCAAATTTTCATCTACTACCACGATTAATAAAATATTAATTGACATCATAAAAATGCTGTACAAATTACAATACATAATACAACAATAAGCTAATTAAAAGTATCGTAATTCAAGTAAAAAATAATGTCGAGCGGGATGAAAATACCATGCTATGGCAAACGATTCCGATAAGAAGTGCTATCGATAATCGTAAATGAGATCCATGAATGTGAATAAACGTTCAATTGCACATTGTATTTTATATCGTGCAACAAAGCAAATCGCCTTGACAAGGGAAGTGAGTTTTGCGGATCCGAGACGCAGGTATCGCGACAGCAAAGGTGAACGAACCACGTTCCGTGTGTCTTCCATAACGTTAACGTCGACTGGGCGCGATCGCGTGCGTAAACGCAAAAATTAGAGTTGACGCCGGGGAGACAAGGTGAGCCACAAGTTAACGCGAGATCGGTCCCACAAAGTCCCCCCCGTGTCTGGGTCAACAGTGAGATGTTTTAAACGTTTTGCACGCGACTGTGCTCGCGTGCGCGTGCGCGTGTCGCTGATTTTGTAATGCAGTTTATTCTAATCTAATGCTATACGACACTTAGGCAAATCGACAGTAACGGTACCGATCGCATTCATATTATCTTAACTATTTTTTTCCAGCAAAAGTTTCAACAGAAGGCAAATCTTACGAGACGAAAAAATGAATATCTAGTATGAAATTTTTATTTAACAAATAGACGCAATGTCACGATTGTATTAAAATCTCTCTTTCGATCCCTCTTTTTATCTTTTTAACGAGATATTAATTACTTGTCTATCAAAAAAATCTCGATTAGTCAAATGGACGATAACGGTACCGCAAAACATTATCTTTGTTATCTTTTGGAGCGTACAAAAAGTTGTACGGTACTTTAGAGCAAATTGTTGACGACAAATTGAGTAATTTGACGAGGACATTACGCTAATTCGCTGCCATTCATATCGGTTTAACATTTTGTCGACGAGCAAAAATGGAACGGAATATTGACAATTATTAACAATTATTAACATTTCGCGAATTGTCCTTTGGCCGTTGCATATAAAAAAAAAAGAGGAAGATATTTTTGATAATGCGACAAAATTCGGCCACGAAAGAGATCTGCGAGACTCTTCTCAAGAAAGTCGTACCGGTTGCGGACGATTGCGTGGCCCGAAAGTCAGACGAAATCTACTACAGGTTTGTGGGTCAACAGACATGGAGACTACGTCTTCATGGACACATGTTTTTGCCAAATTGCTTCTCTCGTCGAGTTTTGATTAAGTCCATATTATAAATTTAAAATAAAGCAATCATTGTCTAAGATTCCAAGATAGCATATCTTAAAAAGAATCTTACTCTTCATATTCGCTTTCAATTCAGTTTCAATTATCTTTCTCACGCACAATCTTGCGTTGCAGA
>JBCJKF010666496.1:0-12390 GCA_039654545.1 Plocamopherus ceylonicus | reverse complement strand
TGATTTATTTCTTAATGTCTTGAAGCTCCTTCAAATTTAGTGAGTGACAACGATAGGGTGAGCCGTCAAAGCTGAAGGTGTTTTTTGGGGGGGGCCATCCGATGTATATACTCGTGTCCAAAAGAAAGTCCAGGTTGGTGTAAATGGATTTAATCCGCTATGGGAGACATAAGACCAATAAAGGGTACATCATACATAGTGGTGACAATGGCACAGTCGGTTGTGGTGTCGGCTTTCAACCGAAAGGTTGGGGGTTTGAATCCCGTGCGGGACATTGTGATTTAACCATTGGGCAAGGTTATTTACACTAATTGCCTCCGTTTGCGGCGCTGCTCTGCGGCTGATGCTCGGTTTTTGTCAAAAGACAAATTTCCCTTCGGGGATGAATGAAGTGGAATTTTATTTATTTATTTATTTTTTTTTTTTATTGTAGGAAAGAAGAATTATTTTTCTTTACATTGAATACATATTTACAAGGATTCAACTGAACTGTTAAGAGATGTGACGGTTCAAAATTGTTCTCTATTTTTTTTTTGCTTCGTAACAATGAATAATAGTAAAAAATCAATTAAGTAGTATCTAATACTTTGTATAAGGTCCAAGGCTGGAGGCAGGCCTAAAAATTGTTGTCTCCTCGATGAATCCAGTGTTTGGATGTAATCCTCAGCAAACTCATTCCAGATTTTATTTTATGAACAGCCCAGAATCATGTTTTCAATTGCTGTTTCATAAGGCTTCAGCCATTTTCAATTGGGTTGATGCCAGGACTTACTGCAGGACACTCTAGAGTTGTATATTATTGCTTTCCAAGGAAACATGGCCATTCCATGTTTCTGCTTGTACTTCATGCTATCATAATATTGATTCATACAGTGATAACACGATTTCAGAATCTGAGGAGTCTATCTCAAAAGTAGCGTTATCTGTAAACTACATGCTACCCCTTTGTTCCTATGTCCATCGGATGTGTTCACGCACCCACTTTATACAGTTTTCCTTTAAAATATGATTCCTAAATCAAGGTTTAGATTTAAGTCAATTCATTTTATGTTTATAAACGAAATGTAATCAATAAATTATACTAAATAGAATGACGTTTTCATTTAACATTAATGGTAAACTGCATTGTTTTATTCTTCATAATGCTTTGACTCGATTTGGTACATTTTCAAGGGCAATTTTTAAAAGGTAATTTTGGATCGACTATAACTTTTTTACTCTTGCATACGGAAGGCTAGAATTCTACACGGAGATACAGTTTTTCCTCCTCTTTAGATTGATATGAATCTTTATTTGGTTTGACCATATTCTAGTGAGATATTCAATGATCTTGAGCCTGAACTTACTTTTGGACGCCACTGTATATGTCATATGTGTGTATTACAGGGACAAATTTCCTTACATTATCTGGTTTGACTATTTATGAATCACTTTATTCTGTCCATTTTTGTAAAACCTCCTTTTAAAAGAGGAAAACCCCCTTTTTTCTTCTTTGATTTAAGAGAGCATAAGTCTCTATAATATTATTTTTCTGTATATGGTATTATTTAATTATTGTGCGAGAATTTACTTCAATGCTTAATATATGTGTACATTTTTACGGGGGTCATATAGGCATAGGCTTACATTGTGCCATATGTCCCATAAACTTGTTATACTCCATTGATTTTAATTTATGTATATTTTTGTTTTTTTATCACTCTCCTCTGCAGGCAAGCTTGCAGCCGGCTTAGTCCAAGAATTTCTGGAGTTCTTCAATCTAGAGTTTACACTTGCTGTGTTTAAGCCAGAAACAGGCTTGGTTGGTGATTTTATTGTACTATATTTTTCTCTACAGTTTCTGTTACTTCATTGTATATACAAAAATGTTGTGTTTTTTTTCCAAAGATTCTTGATAATGTGCTAAAAGTGAATTTCTCAAAGGCAATTTACAAAATTTTGATGACTTTTTTGGTTTTACTTCTGGTTACTGATTTTGATGACATGTCCTCCTGTAAGGTCTATATCTTTTATTTTGGTGAGCTTGCCTTTCACTTGAAGTAGACCAGGATGAAGATCTAGTTCTAAATCTTACTGATGCAGGCCTTCCACTCTTCCGCAAATTTGCGGATTTCCGCATTTTTCGCCCTTGTGGAAATTTCTCGAAAATCCGCTATCTGTGATTCGCCAGAATTAACATTGATGGCTCTTGAATTAACATCGATGGGTCATCATTTACCAGTTGCCGTGATCGATTGTTCATCATTTGCCAGTCGCCGTGACACTGCTGTCAAAATTTAACATCGATGGCTCAAGTTACTAGTACTTGGATCTGAGGACGATCACAGAGAGGCGCCGCGCGTACGGGTGCTGCGACATTACATTCATGTACACATGTAGCCTAGGTCTTTAGGTAGGCTATTCCTCATAGGCATGGCTGGCAAGGAGCGCGTGTAAGCCAGAGGCGGCGCTGCTATTTTTCGAAGAATTAAAACTACTTTCTTTCCAAGGCTTCGAACAATGTTTATGGTAACTGTCTCAGAACATGGCGGCAAGTTCATTAGAAATCGGATGCTTTGTATGGAATTATGCTATTACTGTCACAGATTCAGTGGGCCGCGCGCAACAGCCTTCACAAGGCCTAGCCTATGTGTTTTCAATCGGGTACTTTCCAAAGCGTCAGTGGCGAGGGGATGGGGGTGGGAGTCTCGTTTATCATGTGGATGAGTAAATCGCCTAGGTCTACTCGTACTATAATATAACGTGTACACTGCAATATTGTAGTAAGAGGCCGGCGACTGCAGTCGGCCTTCAGTAAAGACGACGACGGCATAGTAGTAGCCTGCACAGTACAATACTATGGAGAGGTCATTGTCCTTGCCGATTCCCGGAATTACTCGCTAACGATAGGGCGACCACATCATTCTTTGCGTTTGTAAAACAGCTTTTCAGTTTTGTGGCCAGTTGATATAAACTATAATGTGACTTGATGATTCACATCCGAAAAGTATTTGGACAAATTTTAATACTTAGAGCTATTAATAATTATAGACCTTGTGTTGTTACAGTACAGATCATCTGGTCAGGTTACTGGACTTCAATGTACCGAGACAATCACGGTTTGTGCAAATTGTAATACATGTACATGTATTATAACGGTGCAGTTCTTTGTACGTGCCAATAGATCCATCTACAGTAGTACAGTAATGCTGCTAGCCTGAACACAGGCTAAAATACGTGTATCGAAGTTATCTGATCCAAGGTCATAGGTCATAGCAGTATGTACATGACTAAGAGATGTAACTGAAGCTTTCAACTGCAGGACGGAGTGCCGTCCAATTTGATCCTATTAAGGTGAGGAAAATAGGTTGATCCGATGTCTCCTGGAATCGCCTTGTGATATTGCCTACTTTAAATTACAATGTATTAACTCTTCGACTACTATGGCTGATGTATGATTATGCACAGAGTTTAACTTTTTTTTTTTTTACTTCAATGTGCTTATTAGCCTAAGATGTTTGAAACAATATTACCAACGATCGTCAATTAATAAGATAGAGGACTCGAAGTTTTTTACCATATAATCGGTGAGGACAATTCAGATAACTTCCCTTTGATTTTGGGGGTGCTGGAGGGCTCTGAATTGTCCTCATCAAAAACTTTGAGTCCTTTATCTTATTAATTGAAGATCGTTGATATTACCTTTATTGTTTTCCACTTGCCTGCTGTAGAGAATTGCAGAATGGCAAAACATTGATAGAGGTCTATGGATCTTGCGATGGCAATAAATTTGGACGGTAACAGATAGATGAGTTGTTGTTGTTTTTTTGATAGTAAGGTTCTCCTCTTTTATTTTGTTTTTCTTTTTTTCTTTTTCCTTTTCTTTCTTTTTATTTGTAAAGTTTCAGTATTGATGGGTATTTCGTTTGAAATATATTAGAATACATTGTAGTACATGGGAAATACATGTGCAGGTTTTTCGGTGCCCTCACTTGAGGATTTCAGGCAAATCGCTCCTTGCTGACTTTGACTCATGGTTGTACTATATATATTATGATAAACTACTGCTTAATGAGACCTTCAGGTAATGTCAAAATGAGCCATTTTGGCTCTGAAATGCCCTAAAACCCATTTTTCTTCGGGGCATTGCCCCCTGATCCCCCATGGGGACGCTGTCCCTCAACCCTGCAATGGTCCTACGCGGCCCTCTTGACCCTTGGCGGTTGGTCAAAAATCCTTGAATTTCTTCGCAACTGGGTGGAAGGCCTGCTGATGCAATGGTACAACAAGCCACTGAAGCAGCATTTGGGCCTCTAGGTGCAGATGTGAAACTATGATCCTCACAAACAGTAATTCTTTGCTGTAGATCTACATGTGAAGCTGGACTCTCATGGTCGTGCTGGGAGGTAACACATCACCTTCACCATTATCGTTGTCACAGCTGTCATCATTTTACAAAGCAGCTTTATTTTACAACTTCTCCTGAAACTTTATGAGAGGTTGGCTTATGTAGTTTTGCTTTCTGTCAGCCATAATGAAAGAAGAGCAGATTCATCAAAGGAAAATACAGATAACCAATGCTTTTGTACCTAATACTTGCGACTTGTCAAGAAAAAATAATAAACCTATTCCCTTATTACACTGTAGGTAAACTATAATTGGTTTATCTCCGTAAGAAATGAATGCATCATCAGTCAGAGAATTTCCCAAGCCAGTGGCTTATCACATACAGATTAGTCATACAGACCCTGAGAGGCATTGAAAGGTTAAGGTTTTGTTCTTTTTTTCTTTTTGTGTGTGTGTGTGTGTGTGTTTGAAATAATGTTCTGCTTTAGTGAATCAGAGAATGTGATGGAAATACAATGCAAGTTTGGTTTATTGAAATGCATAAATGTTTTCTTTGTGATTTTTATGTTTGGTTTATTTGCAGTGTGATTCAGAAAAACGTTCATCTCTTGCAAGGGATCTGGATTTACAGCTTCCAAAGGGGCCTGCTAATGCTCCATTACTAGTATCTTTATTTAACAATGGTGGTAAAGTGGCATCTCATCTGTCACCCAGCACCAATTTTGAGGCAACGTCAAACAGCAATAGTCCAATAGCAAAGGTATAACCTTTTTATCGTTTTGATTTTGTTATTTCTGTTGGCATGGGGTCTAAAATGACTGTCCGAGAAATATGTGTAATACAGATCCGTGTGATGAGAGTAAAAATACCTTTTCTTTTTTTCTTTTTTTTTATCCCTGTCAATGTTTTTTCATGAAATTTTATGTACATATTGTGAGGTTGGCCTAAAAGGATAAGCAGAGGTAAGTTTGAAGCATTTTATGTCTGAACCGCCACACCCTGTCCCCTCTCTCCCCTCCTCCCCCCCCCCCTCTCAAAAAAAAAAAAGAGAAAAAAAGACAAAATGAGAGGGAAAAGTAACTGAATTATTAGAATAGCATTATTCATACAGAAAGCAGGTCATCTCTTGCTTTAGTTAAGGATAGACATAAAAAAATGACTGCCATTTTTATCACTGAACTTTACCAAATATTATTTATCTTGCTTTAGAATGTGCTCCAACATCGGGTACAGTATTTTTCAACACGCAATACTTGTATTTAGAAATATGCTATTTTAACCTAACATTTATCCTGTGAAACCTGCCAACTCTTCTACTTATGGCAGAATTGTTTTAACTGCTTTTTTGCCTGTATGTAGGACCAACAGTGTAAATTTTGTCTACCTTTACGTACGAAAGCATTTGAATAATAGCTGAGTTCCAACTAATGCGTTAATATGGATTCTTAGTTCAGGACTAAGAAAGTTTTTTTAAGGCTCTAGGCTAGGCGAAGATTAGCCATGTTAGATACTAATACTAGCATGGTTAGCGACAGTTAAAAAAAAATAGAATCAAAAACATAAAACTTACAGAGAAATTTTTCAAAGTCATTTTCAATTTGTTTTCTTTGCATGAATTTTATGGTTATAAGAAGGTAGCTTTGCTTCTTCAATCCAGGTATCAATACGTCTTGTAGAAACTTTAAACAACTATTATGCTTTTTTTTTTTTTTACTCCTGATCTGATTCATTTGTCCATTCACTCACCTCTTCATGAGCTGTTATTATAATTCTCATAATTCATCTCCTACCATTCTAGGCCTTCATTGCTATGATGATTAATAGAATGGCAAATTTTATGTTGAATACAGAATATAAGGCATTTTTTCCTTTGTGGATGACGTTCTAGCTGTCTTAGTCCTAAGCTACAGCTGGTAAGAACCTGTCGTAGAACTAAATGCAGGACTAAGCGTGAGTTAGCAATCATGCTCTGAGTCCTTAGTCTGGGTTCTTCATGAAGCAGTTAAGAAGAAGGTACTTGTACCTAAGACCTGATAAAAAAAAGTTGGTCCTGCATATAGGTCTTAGTCTGCACTTCCACACTTTCACTTTGAGACATGGAATATATCGAAATTTTGATGTTCATCCAACATTTCATCTCTGAGATAAAGAAGAAAACGATCAATTGTACCTATATTGAGGCTAATTTTTAGTGGTGATAGCTTAAGAGAAAATGTCACTATACAGTACATGTACTTGGCAAACATATAAGGTTATCACTTTTAATCCATTCTATCTTTAGAACATGCACTTTCTTAAAGCTCTATTTTAGAGACCTTTCAATTTTTTTAAATTTTGTAATTGATTAAATCACTTTAATGTAACCATTTATGCTTAATTCATACTGCCGTGGTTTTCTCTATTTGCTTGTCCAAGTTTGATCTTAAGTGGGGTTTTATTTGTTTTTGGTTTTTTTTACCACAGATCACAATGCAAATGCATTTTATCTATTTGGTGACATTAAGCTTTATGAATGAACTTTCCATAAACTGTTTTTTAAGTTCTTCAGTTATTGACCTTTAGTTTAAGAGATATTTGGTGATCAAATTTGACCTGTTAGTTTTCGGTGTGCACCATTTTTGCAAAAATTTGCTTAACATATTACAACTAATCATAATCGATAATCTTATTTATTCGCCCCTTTTCAATAAGTGTGTGAAATTTTATGAGAAACCATTGTATGGTTCTTATGGTTCTGCCAGAATGTGACGGCTAATCCAAACTGGCACAAAACAAGCTTTGAAAAAATGCCCTTTCAATTTCTGTAGTCAAACCAGTTAAAGTGTTAAACCTCTTTGTAGTCTAATTACAGATGGCGAATGCTTTGTTCTTTTTTATTTCTCAAAGGCGAAGGTGTTTTCGGACTACTTTTTAAAAACGTTTTATATTTGCTTTCATATTCTCTGTCAAGAAATGATGAGCCCTGTCTCTGTAGAAAAGCTGTAGATTTGCATTTTGTCTGTCTTCAAATCTCAGTCTATGTCTTGCCTTTATGCTATCAAATGCAATGTTCACAACTTACTAGAAAAAAATGTAAATACAGTCAAACCTGCCCATAGCGGTCACCTAAGATCATACGAAAATGTGACCGTTATGGACATGTAGTGCCCCTCCGCCTACCTGCTGCCCCCCCCCCTAAAAAAGGACAACAGAACAATAAAAACAAAACAAAAACATGAAATGGCTACAAGAAAAGTAAAAGGACTACAAAGCAAACTCTACGTAGAGCTAGTGGTACCTTGCCTTATACCCTGACACTGTCCTCACACAAAAGACAGCAGAACAATAAAAACAAAAACAAAACAAAAATTTCCAATTAAATGGCCACTAGAAAAGTAACAGGACCGCAAAGCAAACTCTGCGTAGAGCTCGAGGCACCTTGCTTTACAGCCTGATAATGTCCCCACAAAAAATAGAGAAGAAGATAGCTTTTATATAGTGCAATATCCATTTTAGGTGCTCAAAACGCATTATGACCAATACCAATGGCCATGAAGGACGAGACAGGCTGCCTGTTATGCGATCGCACAATATTTCTCCCCCCCCCCGGGACAGGGACAAAGCTGTTAACGGCCAGATACTCATTTTATCCCTGATTGTGGTGAGAAAATTGTGTAAGGAGTCTTTTCCAAAGAGTCAACTTCGCACCGCCCCAGTGGGATTCGAACCCATGACCTCAATCTAACTCTACAATGAAGCCACACATGAGGCAGTGCGTGGCTCGAGGGTGTTGTGAGGAAGCAGAAGGCGTTCCGATGAGGGAATTCTCTACTCAGGCTCCCCTCCGCCATCAGAGGTTGGACCCGGCAGGGTCTATGATAGATCTGTGGTTAACGCAGAAAACAACAGGGTCGCCATAATCTGTCAAGGTCTCCTCCCCCCACCCTCAGGGTAGGCACACCATGACTTTCTAGCACATCTGCTCACTCAGGCTGTCTAGCTATTGGCGGTCAGCATCTTCACATGGTAGCATTTTTTACACCGTGGCCGTGAAAAGGCAGTCTCGGCAAAGGCAGACAGGATCTATCACGTTTATAGGATTCACCTTATCCTTGGCTGTGTCTAGTCAAGATGTATGTTTCATGTAACATTGAAATTAAGCAATGTCTAGCTATGATTAGCATGTTACACTATCACACGTTGATTTGAGGCTAGTAAGAGTTGGGCGATCAGCTGTAACGGAATTCAGCAGGGCAAATTAGTTAGGATCCTGAGCAGAGGTGACCATTATGAGCAGTTGACGTGACAGTATTATTCCAGAAAATGGCTGGCCGTGGCGGCGTTGGACAAGTGACCGCTTTTGACAGGTTAAAAATGTAGCAAAAAATCTTGTGGATCAATGGGAACTGGCTGTTAATACAGGTGGCCGCTATGGGTAGGTGACCGCTAAAGCAGGTTTGACCGTACATGTAGTAATGTTCTTTGTTTAACATATTATGGCTCAAGGTGGAGGTCATCAGCTGTTTTGTGACACAGTCAGAAAGCAATATGACATTTGATATGTGAAATCAGTGACAAAGAATCCACAAAAAAATGAAAGTGTTGATAAAAAGCTAGTCAGTAATGTTGTGCTTTGTAATGAGTGGGAGGCATGTTTTGGTTTAGAGTGGAATAAAACAAGGGAAGTGGTTATTAAGGGTGGTTACAAAAGAGGGTACCGGTATACATTTTGTTGCTGACTTTGAGCATTCTTAAAAGCAGTGAGCATCGGACTGAGAGCCTCTAAGCCGTATTTTGGCTATATACAGCTTTTCTTTAAGGAAGTATTTATTCCCGGCGGTGAAACAAGGGGGCTTCTGTTTTCTTGTTTTTCTTTACATCTAGTTTTCTTTTCCAACAACTTGAAATTTATGATCTGTAAAAGTTTTCCATATAATTTTCCTTTTTTTTTTCTCCAAAATTAAAGGTTTTGATTTCCAGTAAAGGCCATTGAACCTTAATATTTTTGTAATGAACCATATATGAATAAGTCATCAAAGAAAATTGTCATCAAGTGATCAGAGCAGTTTGCAGTGCGCAAGTCCAGGACAAAGAATTAAGAATTGTCATTTTCAATTTTCAAAGAAATCCTGCATGTGATTTTTTTTTCACTTCATTTTTGGGACATTTAAAGCCAGCAGCCATCTTTTGAAGACATATTTATAGAATAAAAATACCAGATACAGTGTAATTTTCAGAAATTATAAATTTTGCTAATCTGCCTACCAGGTCTTCTAAATAATGTTATGATTTGTCTTTCATTCGCAGGATTTGACAGAAAAACAGATAGAAGACGCAAGACAAAAATTTGATTTCTATGACAAAGTATGTGTCGATATGACTTTTTTAAAGAGATGTTGAATTGAATTTTTGATCTGTTTTCAGTTTAATATAATGTACATTTTGCTTCAGATAAAATAATATGCACACGCATTGCTTTTTTGTTTTTTTGTTTTTTGGTTGTTGTTTTTTGTTTTTTGTTTTTTTTTTCATTTTTTATAGTCTTTCATTCAGCCTTTTTACCTGAGGGAAGTAGTATTTTAGAAGGTTAAGTTGCTATATTTATAAACCACCAGTGCTTTTGATATCACATCTTTCTATGTTAGTGTCACTTTCAATCTTTTCGATTTTTCCAAAATCTGGACTCCAATGGAGTAGAATCTTGCTTTTAGTACTGAAGGAAATGGACAGCTTGGTGCAACTGAGAATGCAAGTTTGAAGTTTTGTCCAGACCATCATGAAATGTTGAACCAGGAACTTGTCAGTCTCCACATTAACAGTAGTGCCCTTTCCCTTTAATGTTAACTATTAGTCATTGTGATATCTTTCTATCCCCCAAAGGACGGAAATGGAAGTATAGACAAGGATGAATTGCGAGAGTTATTCATGGATTTGTTCCCACACTTTCATCGGAACATGTTGGAAAGATATGTCAATGATGAATTCAATGCAGTGGACACAGATTTTAGCAGTTGTAAGTATTGAGACTTCTTTTTATTTACACTACTATATGACCCTTTTTCAGGGCACAAGATCAGTGTACACAGGATGTATGTGTATATATATATATATATATATATATATATATATATATAATCTTGTGGGCGATAAAAATGGCATAGGACTTTGGGCGACAGTATCATGTAAACTATCCAACAAAGATTAATGAAAATTTGCATATCTAAAAAACTGCCTTATTTATCAGTAAATACCAAATTTCCTAAGAATCCATCGAGTAGTTTTAAACAATTTAAAGTGGTTTGATAAATGAATATCGAAATGAAAATTGGGATCGTTCTTACTTTTTGTCGTAATTCTTCAAATGATCAGTTTAGCCACCGCATTGAGGGATGACACTTCTGATGTTTTTCTTCAAGGACAACGATACTGCTGACTGCATCTCATACAGGGTGAGATGTCTCATGAGCACTGTATTATCTTTTCTCTTATACTTCCTTTTCTTTGATAATGCTGAGCTGATTTATGTCAACCTTTTTTGAAAGTGAATTCCAAATGGCATAGTCATCAGATTAAAATTTGGAGATTGAGGTGGACATTCATCCTTGGAAATGAAATTGATGCTGTTGTCTCTCAAAAGTTGTTGTTTTGCCAGACTTGTCAACAGTCCTTTTGAGGAATAAAGTCTCCTTCTGGATAGAGACGGTGAGAACTTGGAAGCAACTTTTAATGAAGCAGATTTATGTACTTTTCAGAGTTTTTTCGTTTCTCTTGAGTCAATGAAATAAATGTTTATGTCGGTCTTGCGCCTCCAACAAATTCACCTACATAGTCTAAGTTGGCATTAATTTAGTTTTGAGTGCCTTTGCCACTTCCAAGTTTTCTAGCAGCTTATCCAGTTTCTCAAATCAATTAATTCATAGAATTTTTGTTCCAGTTTTGTTTTGGGGCTCTTTAACAATCCTTGAACCACCCCAGGCATTTTCTTCATATAAAGTCCCAATTATGATTTTGTCTTCTCTGCTCAAAACCATGTCAATTCTCGATCTTGTAGACCTATGATGCAGGTTAAATCTTTGAAGAATGCAATTCAATTAGATGGAAGAAAAGTTTCAATTCAAATTCACTAAGACTTGTAAAGAATGTATTGATAGATGGTAACTACTTTTCTCATTTGACTTTTTTTTGCAGCAGAAATGTTCTGTTATAGTAATCTTAAGTTGTCTTCTCTGGTAGAAAATAATATTGGGTATTAAAGTGAAAACGAGTCATTAAAAGGTCAGCCATGACATTCTTGCCATGAGCCAGTCAGCACAATAAATCTGCTGATATTTGGTCCATTGATAGCATCGTACTTAGAATTCGATGTCTTTATTTCTTTATGGACATACATAATATTTGTCACACTAATGTAAAAATATGTTTTCTAGATCTCTGCTGATTTTCAATGTATTCTGTAATCGAGTTAAGGAAATATATCGCATCAAATCTCCTACGTCTTTTTTTTCTTTTTATAAGCCCACCGGATATATGCAGGTTTCGCACCAAAGTCTGGAAGTCTGGAAAAAGTCTGAAATTTCAATGAGGGCTTTCCAGACTTAAAAATAGTCTTGAAAATTGTGAAATCTCTAAAAAGTCTGGAAAAAGTCTGGAATTTTAACGTGCAGTCGAATTTTCCTGTTACACTGACCGGTATTGAAAAAAAAACATATGACCTATGACGTAGAAGTTATTAAAAAGCTAGCATGACATACAAGACTACCGGTACCAAATAAATATCATTTTCGTTGCGGTCCTGTTATTTGCAGGAGTACTCATGGCTGTCACTTATCTATGGATCCACGGATTATCCGTGGATTTTCACATTTCCGTGGACCCGTCCGTGGATATGCTCGTTGATTCATGGGAGATCGTACTTGGCCATCCATAGATCCATGGATGGAGGTGGGCACGGCTGGAAATGGCCGTTAACCCGTGGATATGGAGTTTGGTGGGCGGGCGTATCAGTCTAATGCACGGATTTACAAAATAGACTGGATATGGCCATGAACCCGTGGATACGGAGTTTGGTGAGCGGGTGTATCAGTC
>JBCJKF010666385.1:0-12390 GCA_039654545.1 Plocamopherus ceylonicus | reverse complement strand
TGTATAATTTAATACACGTATATATATATATAAAATAAAGATATATATATATATATATACATCTATATATAATATACATGTATACATATTTACTGTATATATTATATAATGAACACGTGTACTATATATATGTACACGTATATATATTATATATATATATATATATAATGTATATGTACATATGTGGGTACACATGCATATGTGGCCGCCCTGATATCCCATATACATGACATGTATTATATAGGATATCTGGGCGGCCACTGAGCGCAAAGACTGAACAAAAATAAAAAAGAGACAAGCTAGTTTTTAAAGATACTTTCAATACAAAGAGTCTTAGTCTTGGTCTTAGAAATAGCTGACAAACCCAGTGAACTATTAATAATATTATCATAAAGCGACTCTATCCAGCCCTAGTCTTCAAAATAGCTGACAATCTCGGGTAGCCAAGTATTCTTGTCAACTTGTCTAAAGTAATTCTTAATTGTATTTTGAATTCAGTATTGCACAATTAAGTTTCTGCTTGAAATCTTCTGTGTCTTATATTGGTCGGGATTTTATTGCACAATATGAAAGCACTAGGGAAAAATGAATACATTGTGCAAATGACTATCTATATCACAGCTCCAATCTAGAAGAATAGAAACATAATTTTCGAAACAGATATACTTGTACATGTATGTATAAGCAAAGAAAGACTCCATTAATCAAAGTAAATGAAATTCCACTTAACTTGTCCACGGTGCGGGGGCGGGTGGGGGTGGGGTGAAATTGTCTTTTAATTTTTCACTAACAAGTGAGCATCAGCAATTACTGTCAACAAGCTAACCTATGGTACAAATCACATTGTCCTGTATGAGATTTGAACCAGCAACCTTTCAGTTGCAAGCCCAAAGTCTGACACTCCCGCTTGAAGAAAAAGAAAACCAAAATTCTTTATAATCTATTCTATTAACAATAAAGTGATAGGCAAAATCCTAATCAATTACATTTACTACTGTACATGTACTTCTCTCCAAGATTGGAATCCATGGAGGGTGTCGAAATTTAACAAAAATCATTTTGTAAATAAAGGATAAAAACTATGCATATAAGTGAAAAAAAAATGACATGCAATATATAGAGTATTATTAAATCTGATAATCAGATAAACTTAAGAGCTACAAAAAAAATGTATAAAATACCTCATTTCAAAGTTAATTTCTTCACCACCACAAAAGCCATCCGCTACATTGAACCCCCATTCGTCATGCACAGACAAACAGTTCCATTCAAACATTAAAATTACAGGAAGAAAGACAATTATTTTAGAAATGCAATATTTTATTTATCATCAATACATGTAATATAATTTTACAATAACATTAAAATTTCAAAAGCTTTGTTTTCATTGTATACAAATCTGTTTTATAATTGTACATATAATCAAACGATTACATATATTACCGGTATGAATTTCATTTTGTACGCACACCATTTTATACTTATCCATACCATACAACCATTCATATGTATATACATATATCATCCCTCTAAACACGAACTAGCGTAAGGCACATTTTGTTACTTTTGCAGGAGAGCTGTTTAAAGTTTTGGACAACTTCTGCAATCTTATTGTGACTTAAATCAAAATCGGTTTTATATCCCCCATTCATTGCTCGATTCCTTAGATTTTTACAGAGAAGAAAATATGTGAGACAAGTAATTGAATGTTGATTCTAACTCGATTCCGGGTCACGTGACTTACGCTAGTACATGTTTTGAGGGATGATATATACATACACATGTATATCCACACAAACACATACCAGTCGATTAAAAAACAAAGTAACTAAGCTAATGTAAATTCTAACTCGTTTGGCAAAATGTTTTGATAAAACTTAGTGGTAGAAATTGAAATCTTCTGCTCATTAAAAAGCAAGGATGATTTAAAACTAGTGAACGATGAAAATGAAATATCAAAAGGTGCAACACTTATTCCGCACTGCAAAACATCACCTGTTGAATATTAACCATGTGAATGATGTGAAACTAAAAAAAATTCAATTTGGCCGATCCAGATGCCAGCTCAACAATGATTCATGCTGTTTTAGCAGAGAAGTAAACCTATACAAGATTATCTTAAAATTACATGATACAATGTATCCCATTTATCAACAAACCCAATCCACAGATCTTAATACAGGTATTTCTATGGACTATGCTGTGTGGGGTTCCTTATATCCTTATAACAAAGTTTACTGAAATCATCAAGCACCATGAAGTGTGGTTTCAAACGCCTGACCTCTCAGCTCGGTCCGTAGTCCGACACTATTGCTTTACCACATTGCCACCTGCTTGAAGAATTATAAAATTTAAATCACATTTCTGCACAGTCAAGGAAATGGAAATCGAAATCAAAGGATGTTGGGAGAAAATCACATCACCAATCAGCATTTGCTTGAAATAGTGGCCCCACTTACTGAACACTGCAAAATATAGTACATGTACATGAACTACATGTATATTTTTTCAGTTGGTTCAATATTCAGACAAAAAAGAAAAGTAGTCCTATAAAGCTTTTTCGACTCATAGGGCCAGAGCTTATCCCGGTTTTATAGCATGAAGTGGACAGTGGCAGATTAGATCCATCACGTTCTGAATAGGATGCTAGTCTATTGCAGAATACTTTCCCAGCCGAAGCTGTACCCATTTTTATCAGGGTCGACTGAAGCAAAAGGGGTAAATTTTCTTGCTTACAGAAAAAAAGGCATGGGTCACTCAGAGCTTTTGAACCCATGACCACTGAGTCTGTAGCCAAGTGCTCCACTGCAACAGCAACCCTCCAGCATTCAGATAGGTTGGGACAAAATATTCATAATTTAGTATGAGGATATTTTAAAAATCATTCACTTACAAATGCTGAAGTCATCTGAGTTGAAGTTTCATCGCATCTCTTATTTTCTCAGTGAATTGCATGTATTTGCTCTCAAAGTTCAGTTACATTTTTTTAAAATCATCTGAAATGTGAAAAAAACAAACAAACATTTATACACATACATGCCCTTGGAAACACTCTACACACACACACACACACACTAGTACATTCATATTAACAAAAATAGCTGCTTGTCACCTGGAGGTTCAGCCCAGGACTGGCATTTGGTTCAACTCTAAACCAATTTCCAGATTAAAAAAAAAAAAAAAAAAAAAAATAATAAAATTATATGCCTATAGTTTACCCCTGTGCCCCATATCACAAACATTTATGCTGTGTTACACAATTTGCAACTGACTTAGAATCAACACATATTAATAATACGTATGTTCAACATCCTGTTAAATTTTAAGTCCCAGGCTCGTCACACATTGATAGTTTCGCCTGTTTAATGCGAGTGAAAGACAGTTCAGGCCCCATGCTCACTAGACTTTTTTGCCCCTTGCTTGCTTGTTGTTTATGCTAATTGACTGATTTCGACCCCTTGATCAGAAGTCCATAGGGCAATGATATTTTGGTGTGTGTTCAACTCCTGCACCATTCAAGCGAGGATCCACTTTAGAAACTTCTTATCGTGATTTTGTGCAGTGCGTGAGTTCCTTTTTCACATGCTTCACATTACCGGGTGATAACTTCCACTCACACTGAATGGGTGAAACTTGAAACTACTCGCATTGAACGGGCGAAACTATCAACCTAGTGCGCGCGGGGGCTTACACCTTTTGCTGTGGACTGGACTGAAGAGTAAGACCTCCCCCATTTCAATGGTCTGTATGTTCAAGATCTTGTTAAATTTGAACAGCTTTACATCTTTTGCTGTTGACTTAGAGTTCCAAACATTTTAATAAAGCACCAAATGTTCAAGATCCTGTTAAAATTTTGTAGAGGTCTTACATCTTTTGCTGCTAACTAAGAGTAAGACTTCCAACATTTTAACAATGCACTGAATGGAATGCGTAATCCTGTTTAGTCTTAGTTTTAGTGGTCTTAGTGCTCTTACTCTTACCCAATTTTGCTGAAGACAGACAACAAAGACATTACTTGCCAAACACATGCTACTTATGTCACTCCTTAGAAAAAAAAAAATTCAAACATCTCACATTCTTGAAAATTTTTGCGCAAAATAAAAAGAACATAGACCATGTCAAAGTACTCAAAAAATCTGAACTGAAACAAAAACTACAAAACCATGATAATAATTAATAACAGTAACAGGATATAGGTCCAATTAAAATATAGCAATAAAAATCAACAGATATTAAACCAAATATTTGTTGGTTGCAGGGGCTTATGTGGCATACAGGCTTATATAAAATACATTTTGTGATACAAAAGCAATATATTTATAGATAATATATATACAACTTTATATATAACTTTTATAGTAATTTATACAAACGACGAAACCAAAAGGAAGGCAAAATGATACATGAGAAAAATAGCATAAATCAGGAGGAATAAACTTAGGAAAGGGACATGGTGAACATTGAAGATAGGACCAAATATCTCTTCAAACCAGAAACTGGAAACAATTGGTTAGAAAAAAAAACAACAAAAACAACAAACTATGACATGAAAATGGGGGGAAAAAAGAAAAGAAATGAAGTATAGGCCTACATAAAAAAGTGTATATATATATGCAAATTAGTTTTCTAGTTTTCTTGCAAGGCCAGTAAGCAAAACATCTTGCCCAACCCCCCAAACTGCCACTTCCCCTTTCCAGAAAAATGCAAGCCATCACAATAAACATCATTGCCACCATCGTAATAAAAAAGCAGAAAAACAAAACTGAAAAACAAAACCCCCCAACCCCAAACAATAAGAATATGATGAAAGAAGATTCCGGTGATAATATCTTGTACCGGTATTGTAAGATTGTAAGAAATTGTATAGTATCTCATACAAACATCTAAACAAAAGCTTCAACTCTATCTATCTGTTCCCATTGCCTTTTATTAAATGGAAGTGTGAGAGCAGCCACAGACTTTAATTTTGAAAGACACAGTGTTAGTGTTACACTGCAGGCAGGACACAATCTTTGCGCTACACTGCAAGTAGATATCATCGTACAAATGAAATACACAACGGGTAAGAAAGAATAATACTGCGTAGAAAAGATGGACAAAGACAGAGCCAATGACCACAAACATTTAGATCTTCATGACCTCCCTCACAGTCCAGTCACAAATCAGCTGTCAAAAAGTACAAAAATCAAAAGAAAACAAGACAAAAGCACCCTCCCCCCCACAAAAAAAAAGTAATCAAAAACATGTTTACATGCCAAACAAGCAAGCAAAAAGAAACAACCAAACAAACACCCCAACAAAACCTGACAGAACAATTTATCAGAAATGTAATAAAAGTAGTGGAATGAAAACACAGAAAGCTAAAAAAAACAAAATGGAAGTTTTGAAATGGGAAACACTAATGAGATTTCAAGCAACTGAAAGACAACAAGCAAACCGTCAAATGCTTCCAGCATTTACAACACAATATATCATATTCAAATAAAAGTTTGTCAGCAAGAGAGATTGCTCTATGACAACAAATCAACAAAGTAAAAGAAGCTTTATTACTTCCCCACAATACACATGTAAATTGTAATCTCTCAAGATGACGACTTGTCTCCATCAAAGAAGAGTGAAACTGCGACATTCGTAATCCTATGAGGGAAAAGCCTAATAATGTGTAAAAAACATTATTTATATCTGTACAATAAAATAAATGTATATCATCAGTGTCGTTCTATGAAGATATAACTACAGGATTTCAGATTTTCACTGGTTCACACCAAAGTAAACTTCATTGACGTCACCTATCTCAATTTTATCAAAAATTATAAAGTGTTTTGTGTATTCCTTCTGACCAATTTTTTTGTGAGATAAAAATGATAGGAATGGCCTTCAATAAAGTTTACTTTGGCGTGAAAAAGTGAAAATCTGAGTATTTGTTCTCTGTCCATATTGCTGTTTTATGAATTCATTAAAAACGAAATAGAACAAATAGGACTATAAGTATCTGACCAATATAACTCGAAGTGTGCAGATGATTTATATAGCCAAATCAAATTGACTCTTAAATGCAATGAATGACAAACTGATATCAAATAAACTCATATCTACTGGTATACACATATCTATCTTTTATAGAAGGTGATAAAACGTTACGTCATTATCTCTTTATACACATGACATGGGCATTATTTAGCTTTTGTGGAACATAGGACATATATATACAAACGTAATCATTTCTCTATACAATGTATGTAATATATTATATTGTACTGTACTTTTTTTTACTTCTTAAATCATTTCTACATACATACTTTTCTCTCTTTTATGGAGTAAACAACTGACATGAACTAACAAAACAAAAACAAACAAAACTTTTGTCTCATGCAAAGAAAGAAAAAAAAATATATACATCATGCATTCCAACTCTCATGAATGTTATAAAATGATGTTGAAATCTTAAGAAAATATAACAAAAAGAAAAGGTGGAGATAGGTTCACTGCAATGCTATGGTGATATGGATGGAAAAAAATCTAATTAAAATTGGCTAAAACAGAAGAAAAAAAAACAAACAAAAAAACCCCAAAGATAAACTATTTGTATGATACAGTAGTTACCGCCTAATTGGACTGTTGTCCAGGAGCAGCAAAAACGTCCAATAAGCGAAACGACCACCTAGCCAAAATGGTTGGACGAGATGGCCAAAAGTCTATGGTTGGACAATGATCACCTCATCAAATTGGGTGCTGTACATTATATTTCATAAAAAGAGGGAGTTACCTTCCCATATCGAATTGTCTTGTTGAGCAAACAAAGCATTGGGACTCTGGCAGACGACCATGGTAAACGAAACAGACTCATTGTGTGCTGACCAATGAGAGAGAGGCTGTATTACTACTGCGCTTGGTCCATCATAGGACATGTCAAGCGTGAAACCCATAGGTAGAGGGAGTGGCCACTTAAATGCTAAGATGAGATGTGATTGGCCGACAACCATGTCATGGTATAGGCCGAGACAGTGCGTCATGGCTTGTAGGAGTTTTTGACACCATAGCATTATTCACACCTGGGCCAGTACCTGCCAATAAACACCCACTGTACCCCCCCCCCCCCCCCCCCCCCTTTCCCTACGCGAAGCACCCTGAAGCACTCATACGCAAAGTTGAACTCTTTATGGCCATTGAATAATTTTGAAAGTTGACGGTCAAACCATTTTTCCTGAATCCGAGGGGTGATTTGATAATAAAAAATCTGTTTCACTGAAAAACGTCCACGATGGCGAAGTGTCCATTTAGACCAAGTCCAAATAGGCGGTAACTACTGTATAATGATAAAATAATGAGGATAAAGAATAAAAGATTTTTTTAAAATGTCCAAATGGAAAGTAAATCTATGACAAAAATGGCACTAAATTTTAAAATATGATTAGAATTCAGTTCTTCAGGACATGTCCATCAAGTGCATAATGATATGATATAACACTAATACATAGATATACATGTATTTGTAATGTAAAGATACATGTGTATGAGCATTTTGTAACTTAGACAATAACATAAAGAAAGATTGTATTTACATCTAAAAATAAATTCATGAAACATATTGTTGAAAGAGTTGAAAGAACTATAACATTTGTTGTGATGCTTACAAACAATGATTCTTGTTTTTAATTGACATAAGCACACAATTGAAAATAACAATTTCTCATTTACTATTTTAGTGCTCTCACCACTTGGTAAACCTTTAAAAAAGGTTTCGGCAATATTTATATTTTCTCTTGTTTAATCAAGACATTTGGAGCTGAGTGTTAACACTGAGGAAGTCATTTCTCTTTAAATTATCTTTGTATAGACAATAAATGTGAGAAATGAACTTCCTAGCTGCTTTGTCATTCATTATAAATATCATATGTTGACCTGTTTCAATGCAGTAAAAAAATTAAGTTTGAAGTTTGAAGTCCAAAAAAGTTAGCCATTCCAACTTTACTGAGGTAAATGGAATGCGTTAATTCTGAACAAGATCTGTATGGTTGTCAGGATTGTATCATCTAATTTCCTTTGGAAAGCACGATTCAATCAAGAGTTTTACACTTGATTTTGGCTTATTTTCTCATCAACAATCATAGTAGTACAAATTGATCCCTGGTACAAAGTTGGTTTGAATGACAGGCCCTCCTTTTTCATAATTTCGACCCCAACTATAAAGTTAGATTCCCTTCCAACCGAGTGTGCCAAATGTAAATAAAAAATTCACCGTATCTCCTTCACACTTTCCTATACTATTTCCAAGCTTACATTTCAGATCCTTTTCTCACTTTTTAATGGTTTTCATGAGACAATCAATCTTTTTTTCATCTCATCCCAACCTCTGCACCAGCGATTAATAATAATATTGGTGATTTTTTCAAGTTGCATCTAAATCTACACTTAAAAGTTTCAGATCTATCTACAGTGCATAAACTCAGTAAGGACGTCTTCACACACTGTATGTTTCTTTGAGAAAAAAACAACAAATTATCTTCTGAGAAGCCATATATATGGCTTATAATAATTAAAAGCAGACTGCTCCAACTTACTGCACTGTGTTTGCCATTCGGATGCTTCTCATGAACAAGAAGAAAACTGAATGGGACTAAAATGGTATTGATCAAATAATACACAACACAGGTAGAATCAAAATTAAAAACAAAAGCATTACCCTGATCAATCATACACCACATTCCATATCATCACTCATCTCCAAACCCACTGCATGCCAACATCACACCAAGGCCTGTGAGAAGCTGTAATCATAACACTCACAAACCACAAAGTATTGGCATTTAACTTATATACATGATGTACACATAGTTATTTTCACTTACAATGATGACAATTTCCGACAGCAAAAAGGAGAAATGAATGGAAATAATGTTGTCTAGCTGCTGTCTTATATAGTATATGAACATGTCTGCTCTTCTATTACTAATAAATTCAATATCAGCATTATTATATGCATATGTGAAGACGACATTAAAAAAATGTTATACACTTTGCACATATTTTGGCCAAAAGCAGAATGAAAGTAGACTTTGAAAATTCAGGGCAACATACTGAAATTATGTGTAGTTGAATTTTAATAAAATAAGGTGTGTATGTCCTCGTGTTCTACACTTATTCAAACTATGGTTAAGTAAACCTTATTCCACTTGAATTTTTCAAAAAGGAGATAGACATAAAAACAGACAACCTTATTTATAACATCTGTATCTTGGTAAACTACTAGAAAACAGCATAGCCTACATAGTCAACAATAGTGGGTCACTAAAAAAAATTTCACAACTATTTAGGAGATGAGTTAAAAAGGAAAGGACAATAAAATAGACTAGACACTCTAAGGATTTTTCAAAGGTCTTCAATAATAAATAGACAGTCATGGGCTACTAAAAAAAACTAGAATAAGATGGCATACAAGACAAATTATCCCTAAATTGGAACAAATTATCGTTCAATATAGGCAGAACTCAATTATTGAAACATTGTCGAAGGAAGTCAAGCCCAAAACCAGCTATTTCAGGAATACCAAAGGGTACAATTTTAATTTTAGACCCTCTCTACTGATTTATATGTATTATATAAAATCAATGGCACCAATATAATATTTTTACTTGTTATTATTGTTACTTTTGTTTTTATTATTACTACTATCATTATTAATATGATATTATTTAATAATAATAATAATAATAATAATAATAATAATAATAATAATAATTATTATTATTATTATTAACTATTATCAATAATATGGCTGTATGAAAAAAATCAATGGCACCATTATAATATATGGCTATATTTAATCCTGATAATACTATTTGTGTATCAGGCATTATCATTCTAACAGTTTTCATAAAAAAATTCAATTCATTAAGAGCAGAATCAGCTCTTTTAAACTGTATCCGATCATATCAAAAATGAAAAAAATGATTACATTTGGTCATAAATTCAATCTAATAATATAACCGGTTACAAATGTCTTAATTTCTCAAGGGCAATGTACTGTGTTAGTGTTTAATAAATAGGAATGACCTTTGTCAACAAAAGCTAAATTTGTAACATAAATTAATAAGAAATTTTCTTTCAGTTGAGCTAAATATTATTTTTCATTTAATATAATATATGAAACAGAACATACAATTTACTCCACAAATGAAAACATATTTACATGTATTTAATAAAATTTAAAAAAATAAATGAAACAAATCATTTGTAGCACCTTCCCAGCAGTGAAGTTTAGTTTTTAAGTAAAAAATCTTAGATTCTACATCATCTTACCCAGCTTAAAACAAGTATAAAAATAAAAATAAATAAAAAATCCATTACCCACTGCTTTCACTTTCACCGTTTATAATCCTTTTTAGCCTGAACTCTAATGAACTGACGTGAATTATTGTTAGTGATGACGACCGCTGTCAAAATCCCACCATAAATACAGCCTGTATCGAGACCTGTTGCAAATGGCAGTTCCTGCAAGCCACGACGTGCATCATGGCCAAAATAAACGTGTTCAGGCCCATCCCATTGTGTTGCCCAGCCTACCCCTTCATCCACTTTGCTGTAACTTATGACGGAAGTGCCCCACAATTTTTCCTTCAAAATGATGTTCCGCATATGACATAGGTCGATGTAACTCTGACTCCTCAGTGGGACTCCTGGTACGAGACCAGCATGCACGATGATGGCGTTGATTTGTGGGACGATCAATGAGTACGGCAAGGACTGCAGATAATCGAAATCAGCCTCAGTAAATGTTCGAAGGTAGGAGTATTTGTTTGGAAGGACATACTCTTTATTTGAGGTCATACTCCGATGTTCTCTCAATATGGACTCCTCGTGATTCCCTCTGACAGCAACAGCTTGACGCTTACTGGCCATCTCACGAAGCAGCCTCAAAACCTCAAGGCTTTTTGGACCTTTGTTCAACATGTCACCTACGCAAATGAGAAAGATTTCTTCAGATTTAGTCACTTCCTTCGCTTTTGCAATCAGTTCTTGGAGTTCATCGTAGCACCCATGAATGTCTCCAACAATGACAATTGGCAGGTCAGAGATATGGTCTTTCGTGACAGTAAAGTGACATTCTGGAGGTTGAGGAAGGCCATATTTTGATTTCAAAGCCGGAGTGATGAAGCTGTTAATCAACTGCTTGATCGAAGCAACAGTGTTGAATATCAGAGCTGCCATGGTTATCTGAAAGGGAAAAGTAAACAACCATATAGTAAAGGGGTTTACTTTTAACATTAAATTTTATTGAAGACAATAATACAGTCCATTTAGCTACGCAATGAACAGATGTGAAAAACATACATGTAATAGTTGGAGAAGAGCCACAATGACTGAGACCTTACAAAATGGCCATTCCTGCACAAAGATATTCCTTTTGACAGCAAAGGAAATTCACTCCTGCAAAGAGCCCTTCATGCACAAAGCCATTTTAAGCACACAAGCAAAGAAAGCATCCGAAACAAACTTTATCTGCAAATTCATAATGCCATCAGTAACCTTTACTGCCTTGTAAAATGCCAAGGGTCTGAGCAAGTTGATTAGTAAAAGTATATTTGGACAAATCAAACTAAACAAACATATGTCTGTCCTGTGTCACTGACTAGGTCAATTTTCTGGAGTAGATATCTAGATTTAGATAAATAGGCTCGATTCAAAATCTACAACAAAAACAAAAGGGAAAAAATGGAAAAGCCTTTCAATTGGTGCTACTTTTTACCCAAATTACCTGAAATTACTTGGAATGGCCCAAAAGAGCACAAAATGATGCCACCAAATGACTCGGAATTACCTGAAATGATGCCAGTGTTTTCTATCTATAGGCATAAAATCAGAGAGTCAAGATGATCCCCTTTTCAAAAATCTGGGGGTCACTTTTCATCATGTGTCATGTCCCAACGAAGCTTTCCATTGTCTTGCTCCAGCCAGTCAAACTTGTTGTCAAACCATCGCTGGTTGATCTTGCGTTTCAGTGCAACTGTTACTTTCTCTTTCTTGATTTCTTGCAGCGATTCTGTTGATTTGCCACCTTGGCCGCCATCATATTACCGTCTACCGTCAATGACACGGTATTGCTAGATCTGGATTCTGCTTCTTCGTTAATAAAAAGTTGAAGAATAAATATGTGTGCATCATAATGATGCACAGAGAGAAAATACTCTTGCACAAGACTTGCGTAAAAATTCATATATATATGCATATATATATATATGCTACAGTGCATTATAATGGGAAACACTGATTGGGCGCCACCAAATGAATCACAGAATTACTGGCGCTTTTTCGTTTCTTACCCCAGACCTTGTAAAGTCTAGTCTGCTATCTTAGACCGACTACTGTAGTCGGTATCGAAGATATTCGATA
>JBCJKF010666274.1:0-12390 GCA_039654545.1 Plocamopherus ceylonicus | reverse complement strand
CTGAGGGCAAAAGACTGAGGTCCTTCTCATCAAAAGCGTTGCCTGGTTCTGAGGGCAAAAGACTGAGGTCCTTCTCACCAAAAGCGTTGCCTGGTTCTGAGGGCAAAAGACTGAGGTCCTTCTCACCAAAAGCGTTGCCTGGTTCTGAGGGCAAAAGACTGAGAGCATCAGTATTGCCATGTTCCGATGTTGTACGGTATTCTATGATTCAGTCATATTTGACTGAGACCGAGACACCACATTGCCGAACGATGTGCTACGAGACTGCGAGAGATGTTTTTGCCTTGTATGGGCTGAACATGCTGAGGAGAGGTTTGTGATGCGTAACTAGTCTAGTACGATTTCCAACTGTGGAGAAATTGACGAGACGTTGAAAGTGCAAAGATAATTGTGAGAGCCTCTTTCTGAATCTGATTACACGCAGATCTATATTTTCTCTGAGAGGGAGTGCGATAATTTGAGACATTCGCGAGAAGACGTTCACTGCCCTCAGAGCAACGACGAAAAAAAACCCAAAAACGCTCACGTAAAACGAAAAAAAAATTGCTTCGCAGGAAATACCGAGTTCAAGAGATGACTCATCATAGAAAAGACGTGACCCATTCATAGGGGATCGTTAACCCTTTGAAACGAGGCTTGTTCTTCGGCGCCTCAAAACCAGTTGACATCTATCTTGATGAGACGATAGAGAGGATCCAGGACAGTTGAGAGACAATGGAGAATTTTGTAGAAAAACTGTGCTTGTCCTAAGAAAGACTTAAGTTGTGAGTGTTTGGCTGTTGCTGGCATTACTGTCACTGCGTCGACCTTTGGATCTTTCGCGATTCCTGTGTGTGAGAGACAATGACTCAAATATTCGATGGTAGTTTCAGCAAACTCACATTTTCCGTGCATCTTGAAAGAGGTACCCGTAGTTCGCATGATGCCAATCCAGGCTAGAGCTGTTTTCCACTTCTCGTTCATTAAGCCCCTTTTTTATTTTACCAGCTAGAATCTATATCATATCAATATCTTTTGAACTAACGCGTTCAAGAATCCCCTTTTTTATTCTACCAGCTAGAATCTATATCATATCAATACCCTTTGAACTAACGCGTTCAACAATCCCCTTTTTTATTTTACCAGCTAGAATCTATATCAATATCCTTTGCACTAACGCGTTCAAGAATCCCCTTTTCTTATTTTACCAGCTAGAATCTATATCAATATCCTTTGAACTAACGCGTTCATTAAGCCCCTTTTTACTTTACCAGCTAGAATCTATATCAATACCCTTTGAACTAATTCTTTCAAGAATCCCCTTTTTTATTTCTTTAGATCTAAGTGCCCAGGTACTTTGGTTGTCGTTTGAATTCGATGACTAGTCTGGATTAGCACCGTGCCGGCTGCCTCGTTCCTGAGGCTCCTTTTTATTTATGGTGTGTATTGGCGTGGGCGGTAAAACTAAAACTGTCTTTGTTCTCGAGGCGAGGCGATTCGGAACCACTGTTCCGGGTTCGAGAATCATTGGACCCAACATTTTCTTTCTTATTTTTTTCTTCAAATTTCTCCCCCTTGCGTTTGTAATGTAATCATTCTCAATAGGACCTATTGACACTGTATATATCTACAGGTCTTGTGTCGTATCAAATTCATCGTGCTACAGCTTCATCTTTCTACCGATACACTTTACGGATCTAATGCTGTTTTACATCGTAATACAAAATTCATTTAATAATCTTTTGGGAGGATTTTTTTTTATTTGAACTTGAATGTGCATTTAATGGTAGGTCTGTGATAAGTGTTTATATCAGCACTTGTAAGTGTAACTGTTGTTTCGACTGCACTTCCAATCTTATCGTGCATTTGGTCCTCTCCTTAAGCTCTTACTGAAATATCCCATGATCATTGTTTTCTTGAGAATTGAATTTCCTGTTTGTATAATGTGGACCAAAATATGACTGAATCTTTTTTTCATCATTATCTGTTGTCAGGGCATACAGTTGGAAGATGTATAAACTAACTGGTTGGCTTTGGAATTGGGCAAAGTATCTATTGTCATCTTTACTTTGTTTTTGATCGTTTTCTTGGCTGTTTCTATTGACAAAGTTAAATATATCTGTCCTGTTTTGCTGCTTCCACGAAAAGTGTGCATGGAATTGTATTCGTGGCAGCGGTGTTCCGTTGCCTTCTGTAATTCATACAAACATCCTCATTTATTTTGAGACCAAACCTTAATGACGTCATAGTGGTCACAGTGGCGCAGTCAGTTGTGCGTTCGGCTGACAACCGAAAGGTTGGTGGTTCGAACCCTGTCAGGAGCATTGTGATTTATCCCTTGGGCGGAGCTGCTCTGCGGCTGACGCTCGGTTTTCGGTAAAAAGTCAAAAGACAAATTTCCCTTCAGGGATGAATAGAGTGGAATTGTATAGTTATAGCAATAATCTATTTGAAAGCATTGAAGAAAGATCACAATGGAACCTGCATCGATAATATTGTAGTACTTTCGATTTTTTCACAGGTAATCTTTTTACTGCATTATCAACAATGGCCATGTACATCACAGTGTGTTAGAAGCTAAGCTTTTAGACAAAAACAAACAAATAAATAAATAATAATTATAATGATAATAATAATAATAATAATAATGATAATAATAATAATAATAATAATAATAATAATATAATAATAATAATATAATAATAATAATAATAATAATAATAATAATAATGATAATAATAATAATAATAATAATAATAACAAGAACAAGAACTACAAAAGAAAAATGATAAAAATAGCAGCAAGAAACAAAACAATAAATAAACTGAAAACATACATTGTCATACGAACGAAACAAAACGAAACAGGCAAACATAAATGAATGAAAAACGAAGTAATGAAGAATAGAACAAAAACAACTACAACAAAACCAGAGAAAAACGAAAGCTTAATACATGTATTACGTGTAGTTTTATAAAACTGCCAGTGTTGTTTGGGTTTATTTTCTGCTATTTTTGTGGGGTTTTTTTGCTTTTTGATCTTGTTCGTTTGTTTGCTCGCTTGTTTGTTTTTTTTTTTTTCGTGAGATTCCTGATGTCATTTTGTTGGACTTTGTGAAAATGGTAAGGGAATCAACGGTGTGGTGTAGAGGGCCTTTCCCTGACAAACAGGTCTGGGGCTTGGATCAACCCCTTCCACAATAAACCTTTGAGTTCTTCCCACGTGAAATGCTTTGGACATCAAAGATTTTATGCATGTACATGTATATTTATTCCATGTTATTGTTATTTTATTTATAGCTCCTGATAGCTAACTAATTGATCGCCGTCAAGAAAGCAAAAGCCGATGTTGCAAAATTATCAAGCAATACATGCACAATGTATGTCAAAAATGAAAAAGAAAAAAACAACAACAAACCACGAAAACAATTGAAAACATTAGCTTGAAGACACTTTTTATGCATACCTCCACGTTTTTATTTCATGTTATACAATTTATTCATGGAGGAAAGATGACATGACCACAGAGGATAAGGTAACCACAGCCTTCACATTGACACCAAAATCAAACTTGGAAAGGTCCTTTATCAAATGGCCACTGATTTGGGCCTTTGCAATGCTATTGAAAGAAGTGACAAAATGCGTTATAGTTTTGCCATAGTCTTTTCGGGATAGCAAACTCTGTTTATTCATCCTTTCCTAATCAAGCAGTTTGTTTGTAGTTAGATTATTCTATTTGTTTGTAGTTAGCCCACTCTGTTTATGGAATCATCCGTTCTTAATCAAGCAGTTTGTTTGTAGTTAGACTATTCTATTAATCCCAAGTTGGATATTGTTTAGGATACTGTAATGGTCTAATGGACTTCGCCCTTATCATCCCGCGATCAGTTTATCTTAAAGATATAGTATGGCGAAATTCGATCCTACCAAAATGTTTATTTCGGTATCATGCACCCCTACAACCTCTTCTACATCAGACTTATTGACTAGTTCATTACTCTGAATTCAAGTAGAAGATGCAAAGATCAGAGGGGAAGGGAGTGTGGCTGGGCACCCAAACTCCCCTAAACCACTAGCCCAGGCGTAGCAATATAGTTGCTACAAGATCGTCAACTCTGACGGAAAAGGCCATCAGTATTTTAATGAGAGGTAACTACCTCGTCATAAGTGACTATCGGGATTTAAAAGGGATAAAGAGAATTCAATAAAGGCAACATATCTTGGCATGTTCTTTGTTCTACGTGTCCACGACAAATACCAACGTTTTAAAAATGAATCACCATGCATACCACGTTGATGTGCATGATGTTTTAGTAGTTTGCTAGATAGAAAATGAAGGTATCATGGATATTGAGTCTTATAAGTGCCATGTTTATATCTATCTCCATTTTGTATTTAAAAAACCCCAAACAAACAAGAAAGAAAGAAAGAAAGACAGAAAAAGAAAGAAAAAAAATAGAAAAGAAAAAATATGAGCACACTATAAAACCTTTAATGGATTTGGCATGTAGAAGGAGCCTGAAATATGATCAATTTCTTGCCTAGGGTTCATTTCTTGGGTTCATTTCTTTATATTTAGAGGCAAATCAAAGGCCAAAGTGCAGCTGGTAACCTGTTGCTGGTAACCTGTTGCTGGTAACCTGTTGCTGGTAACTTGCCAGGCAGGCACAACCAACAAGTGGCCGCAGTTTTTATTGTCTATCTGGAATCTAGAGAGCATGATGTCGTCTGAAGATGAATTGATGCTACTGGACCGTTCTTTATTGTTAAGATATATAAAGACGTCTGCGGGACATGACCATGTCCACCTAGCAAATAGAGAAAGACGGCACTTGGATGAATATCACTACCTTTCTGTGAGTTAAAAAATGACCCACATATCAATGTCTCACAGTCCATTTTGGAAGCTAATTTATTTCATCAAGGCGAGTGCAGTTAACGAGTTTCAATTGCAGTGGATCAAAGATAGTTAATGAAGTAAAGTGCTTCAGATTGCATCGGCGCTATTTTGTAAATAAACAAAACCCACGACTGGGAGCGGGAAAGCATTGCCCGGACATTCCGGTAAATCACGTGCGCGGGTTGGCCGCAACCAGTCGCTGATAACACGCGTTGACTCCGGAAAGTTTCAAATTAACTTGGGACGATTTTCAAAACAGGATTCAGCGGGTAAACAAGCGGCGGAATATCTGCATCGGTGCGGCCGGACCCTAGCACGAGAAGTCCATTTTAGTGAATGGCTTAGGGGTAATTTTAGGGTTTAGATGAATCCATTTCTCTTATTGGGATTGGATATGAGGAAAAATTGGTTTTTTAAAAGGTTTTGCTTAGTTTTTAGTTCCTCAATAACCGTATTCTGTTCTTGTTACTTTTTAAATCTGAAATTGCTCACAACACTTTATTGCTACTTCTAAGGCCCACAGCCTTTTGTTATTAGTGTCGTTATGTATTGTGTTGTTTAGATATTCAGCTTGAGTTGACCTGGGTGTTTCCGGAGTTTGTTTAAAACTTTCTTCATTATCTTTTGTTTTTAACGTTGTCAGAATTACAAAACTGTCATTGAATGAAACCGTATATTTACAGTAAAATTTGCCTTATTTTGAGCCAAAGTTATTGGAATCGAGTTAAGATGAGTTTTGTTGACTTTTGAAAAAGACCCATGCATCATTTACATTCATGTTCGATAAGCAGTCCCAGTTGACCCTTTTTAAGTTCATTCCTGTAATCGTCAAAGTCGCCCTTTATAAAGTCCCTGATTGTGGTAGGAGAATTTTCTCCCGGTAAAACATTCAGCGATATAAGGAGCACCTCATGGTCACTTTTGCCGATAGGAGGCGTGATTAATGTAATTAATAAAGTTTTCATCATTACATATTACAAGGTCCAATATGTTAGAAATTTGATTTACTCTATGTCTGGTGGACGTGTGTAGCATTTGGGCAAAAAATAAGTCATCTAATGTTTCGATAATTCTCGTCTCAGGGAATGAATGACATGGCTCAGCCCACCGAATAACCAGAAAATTAAAATCCCCAGTAATTAATATGCAATCAGCATTTATTTTCAATAGATTAGTGAATTGAATTCCGATATTATTTTTGAATTCTTCCTTATCATCAGCTTGATTTCTACAGATATTACCGACAACAAACAGCCATCAAAGCTGAACCCACACCAAACACTTTCCTCAATAACGTCGTCAAAGCAACACAAGCTTGCATTCAATGTTTCAGATATGAAAACTGCTACTCCCCTTTTAGGATTATTATTAATGAAGAAATCATTACCATCAATATGAAATTCTAGTTCAATGTCAATATCAGAGATATGTTTAGGTAATATCTCAGTTACAGTATTACAAACAATTTCGGGATTATGTATGTAAATCAAATACATGTTCTCAAGCTCATATTTCTTATTTAAAAGACCGTCAGAAATCGTATAAATTACAGAGAAATCATTCAACAAATTACTGTCATTTCCACACAATAAATTAGGATTTGAAATATGATTATCAAAACAGTCCATAAGTCACATTCCTTTCTTGTCTGTCCTTGTCTGATGACATCCTCTGGGTCTACCACGATATCTTGGATGATCAGTGTTATCAGTAATCAAAGATTCCTTTAATACAGGTTTACAGATTCAAGTGGAGGCAGCGTTTACGTAGGTCGATGGACTTTTGGATTCTGGTTGAAGGACCAAATATAGACAATTATCAAGTGTCTCATTAGTTTTTTCTGTAAGGTTTATTATGATGAGTGTTATTATATATTCGTTTGCAATCTGATCTAGTACATCATAATATTTTGTTGTATTATAAGCAGTGAAGTATTTTGAGATTTTTTCTTTTTTTGTTCTGTTTACTCTCTCTACTACACATGATTTTTCTTCATTTTCTGTGTGATATAATTCTATATTGTTTTCTTTTAGAAAGTTTTAAAATATTTTATTCATATATTCAACCCCCTTATCTGTCCATAACTTCTGTGGCTTTCTCTCTTTTATTATTTCTTTGAATGCGTTTGTAACTTCTAATCTTGTTTTATTTCTTAAAGGCTTAACCCATAAAAATTTGCTAAAGACATCAATTGCAACAAGAAGATACTTAAAATGTTTATTTTGTTTTGAATACTTTTGCATATCTTAGACTAGATCAGAACTCCAGACTTAACCATTTCCATGAACAATGACTTTCCTCCTTACAAACTTTTTAATAATTGGTTTATGAAGTTCTTCAGATAAATCAGATGTTAGAGGTTTCTGTTCATATAGTCATTTATCTCCCAACCCAGAATAATATTTTGTTTTCACAACCCCCTCAACAAATTTCTTATCCATCCACTCTTTCATATTCATTGGTTTTAATTCTTTTAAATTTTCTAACATTTCTTTATCACAGATTCTATTTTTATCTTTAAATTTTGGTGTGTCTCTGTAAAAAATATCATGTTTTGAACTAATTGCATCAACTTTATTGTAAGGTTCATAACCTGGTTTAAGATTATCGTTTCCATCTAGTTTTTCGATAGTCTAGTAAAGGGGCCAGTGTATATATGAGAAGGAAGGTGAATTTCTGGCATCTTATCAATTATTTTATTTGTTAACTTTCCTCCATCTCTATTATCTCCATTATTTGAAATAAACTTAGATTTCTTTGTATTACAGATAACACAGTTACCTTGTATCATATTTCTATTGTTCCTGGTTATAACTTTTTCTACATTTTTGTGTTAGTTTATTTTTTTTTTACATTTTAAACAATAAATTTGATCCATTTTTTTATATTAAATATTTAACTACATTTTGTAATTTTTTAAATACATTTTTTAAATGTAAGAAATGAATCCTGAATTTATAAAAATAAAAAGACTTAATATTGAAGAATGTTCCATTATCTTATTATGATATACTTGATGCTGTTGATAAACTAGATATTAAACATTTCAAAGGTGTCTTTCTTAGAGGTAAATTATCTTTAACCAAAAACCAAAAACCATAAAAGAATGATTGTGGAATTGTAAACTTAGCTGATTCTAACTCTCCAACAGGTACACATTGGGTTGCATACTTTAAAAAAATAATACAAAAATTTATTTTGACTCTTATGGATTGCCTCCTTTTTTAGAAATCATAGACTATCTGAAAGAAGCTATAGATTACAATATTTACCAGATACAAAATAATAATAATACAGTTGTATGTGGTCATCTGTGTATTATGTTCTATTTCATCTATCAAAAGGAAAAAGGTTTAATGACAAAAAAAAATATGAATAAAAATTTATCCTTTAAAAAATGAGTATAAATAAGTTGGATTTATGGAAGATGAACATGAATATAATGATGGTAATAAAGTAATTGTTCCTTATCAAAGTCATCAGACAAACCTTGATGATTTAGAGAATGTTGAGGGATTTAATAATCAAGGAAAGAAAGATGAGATATAATATGGTTTTAAATTAGGTTCTAATGGAATGCATAAAAGAACTGAAATTAATTTACCATGATCTTAAGTTATTTGATAAAAATGCGGTAGAACCTAAAACGTTACATAATATTTATTATCATAATAATAGATGGACATTAATTAAAAGCAAACATAGGAGGGACATTAGTATTAGGATAAAAAAATAATACAATACATGTAATACAGTGAGTTGTAAAGGTGATATTCTAGAGATATTGAGAATATATTTACTTTAATTTCAGGCTGAGTCCATCGATTGTTGAATGTAGCCCTTCGCTGACACCTTCCAACAATCTCTGTTTTTTGATTTTTTATACCATAGTACTCCCTCTATCTCTGTGATGTCCTCCCTCCATCTTTTTGGTGGTCTTCCTCATTTTCTTTTACCGTTGGTTGGTTTCCATATGATTACTACAAAACAGAATGGAAAACATTTTAGACAAAAATCAACCAAATGAACAGGCAGGATTCAGAAAAGGATTTACAACAATTGACCACCTCCAAGCAACAAACCAAATAATCGAAAAAACAAACGAATTCAACCTTCCTCTATGCATAGGCTTCATTAACTAGGAAAAAGCTTTCGACTCAATAGAACACTTTGCCATATTTGAGGCCCTCCGAATGAAATATCAACATCAACGAGACCTACATTAAAATCCTTCAAAACATATACGCAAATACAACAGCAAGAATACACATAGATGGACAAACATCGGATGAAATTAATATACAAAGAGAGGGGAGACAAGGAGACCCTACAACCCCCAAACTATTTAATGCAGCTGTAGAGGAAATATTCAAAAAGGCTGAATGAAGAAAGACATAGGGCCTTCTCATAGAAGGAGAATAATTGACTGATCTAAGATTTGCCGATGATGTCGTGCTATTCACAGATAACTCGAAGCAAATGGAAAAGCAACTAAATACTATAAACAGTGAAAGCAAGACGGTTGGTTTGAAAATCCACAAAGGAAAGACACAGTATATGACCAACTATGAACATTTTGAAGACATAAAGATAGAGAATGACATAATAGAGAAGGTTGAACAGTACAAGTATCTGGGACAAAGAACTTACTTGAAAGATACAACAAAACAAGAAGTAATAGCAAGGATAAGGGCAGGGTCGATTTGCTTTGGAAAAAATAAAGAAATATTGCAAGACAAACAAATACCAACAACACTAAAGAGACAAATTTTCGATCAATGCTTGCTATCAACACTCACATATGGATGCCAGACATGGATCATCACAAAGAACATTCTCATCAAATTAAGAACAACACAAAGGGCAATGGAAAGAAAAATGATTAATGTCAAGATTAGCGATAGAGTACCATGCCAGAAGATAAGAAGCAAAACAAAAGTTACAGACCTAGAAACATACATATTAAAACAAAAATGGTCATGTGTAGTGGAGTCTGAGAAGGATCTTGGTGTAACCTTTGACTCTTATTTGAGTTTTGGCTGGCATATCAATGACTGCACATGAAAAGCAAATCGAATTTTGGGAGTAATTTACAGAAGTTTTGTTTGCCTGGATCCCTCTCTATTTCTGTCGCTTTACGGGTGTATTGTTCTGCCAATTGTGGAGTATGAAAACTGTATATATGGAATCCCTTACTCAAAAGACAGTCTGTTTCAGTTGAAAATGTTCAGAGATGAGCAACTCAAATGGTTCTCTTTTTTATCCGTAGAAAACTTTTCAAATTTAATTGCCATTACTTTAATACTTCCTTTTGGAAAAATTCTATAAACTTGAGATGATTTCATACAATCAAGAATTTTAAAATCAGTTGGATGCAATTCTCTACAATATTCTAAACATTTATTTAAAAGATTTAGATCTTGATTATTTAAATTCCAATAATATTTTACTCCACACTGTTTGATAAATTCCAATAGTTCCACCTGCTAAGAAGAAGCCCTCAATAAAAGCTCTTTTTCTTCTAAAGTCGATGGTTCCAATTTTAAGAAATCTTTCCTTAAAAGAGGGTTACAACTTTCTTTATAATCATCATAAATTAATAGATTTGTATTTAATGTTAAGTCTTTAGGTTTAATAATTTTATTATTATCTTTTATCAAATAATGATCTTCAGTTACATCTACAAATCCTAAAGATGTGACAACTCTAAACATTTCTTTCTCAGTTTCATATTTAACAATATTTTTTATTTTACTAAATCCTTTACTCGTACAAACTTCGATAGCACTTGGTTTATAATAAAATTTATCATTTGAGTGTTCATTATCATCAACAATATTTTTTATTTTTTCAGTAAATACTTTATTTTTATATTTTAGAATTATTGGGGAATCTTCAGCAACAGAATCTGAAGCAACTAATTCATTCTTTGGCCATATTAACTATATCATTATACAATTTATACATTAATAATTTAGAATAATAATATATAGACATACCTAAATAAATAGGTTAAAATTATTTACGATTGCAACCAAGTTTTCATTGAAAATCACAGAATCTTTAAAATTGGGTTTGTTTATAAATTTCTTTGCTTCTTCTTTATCTGTAATTAATTTAATATGACTTCTTCCTCTTATATTTTCTAATGTTTTACCGTAAAAGCTATTATTCATTAATTTCCAGAGATCCTTTTCAAAAGTAGATTTTGCTTTTTTGTTCTTTGTTCTGTACGAAAATCAATATATTTACCTAACCAATCTAATTCTTTAACAGAAATAGTTCAATGTACTTTTGATACTTTCATTCCTAATTTGACATATTCTTTTAAAATACTATGACGTATAATTTACTGGTATTTACTTTTATATTTTAATGTTAAAAATAGTTTTTCCTCTTTACTCAATGGTTTATCTAAAAATAAATTTAACTGATAATCAGATAATTCTTCTTCAATTAGCTTCATCTTTTCTGGTGCTAATGGATAATTTTTTTGTTTTGAATTTAATAATATCTGGATATTCTAAATCACATTCAATTATACAACTTTTACCTTTTGGTATAGATTTATAATAATCTAAATCTTTTTCCCATTTAAAATCTTTAGTTGATAGTTCCTGTGACATTGCCAATCCATATAAATTGTTTGCATCTAAATAAAGTAGATATTTTTCTGTAAGAAAATCATTGAAATTACCACAATTTTTTAATACTCATAAACATTTTTTCATTTCATATTCATCTAATATTGCATTTCCATTATCATAATAATTAGGTGTATACTTATTAAAAGCTTTAACATGTCTAGATCCTAAAACACCAGAAAAACCACCTATAATTCCTTTTTCTATCATCAATAACATATCCAAATCGGTTAATAATTCTAATTCTACTTTTGTACATATCAAACCACATTGCCAGGTAAAACCAGGAGCACTAAAACAGTCACATGGATCTATTTCATGATGTTTTAGGACCAAATCCACAAGAAAAGGCCACACATATATTTTCTGGAAGGAAATGGCCATTAAGACCCAATCCGCCAGAAAGACAAAAACACGCATAATTCCTGGTGGATGAGGTTGAGGAGAGAGAGAGAGAGAGAGAGAGAGAGTGGGGGGAGAGAGGGAGAGAGGGAGACAGGGAGAGAGGGAGACAGGGAGAGAGGGAGAGAGGGAGAGAGAGAAGTAGAATAAAAAAAAAATAAAAGAATGGACATTTCAATGACACAAGTCACGTGCATGTTGTGCCAAATTGGCCTTGTCACTAGCAGCACCCGTCACGTGGTTTGGAGCTGGGGCGGCCATTGCAATATGGCGTCCAAGCGGGCACGCAACAAACCAATCAACGCTTGACACCAACCTTCACCAAATTCCTTCCATAAATCTGGTCACCACGATACCACAATAATGATGATGTTATATGGTTTGTATCTCAATGAAATAGATCTGACACATTAGATCTAGACAATTTCAATGAACCCCATAGAGAGTAATTACAAACACAGAGGGA
>JBCJKF010666163.1:0-12395 GCA_039654545.1 Plocamopherus ceylonicus | reverse complement strand
CTTCTTCTTCTTCTTCTTCTTCTTCTTCTTCTTCTTCTTCTTCTTCTTCTTCTTCTTCTTCTTCTTCTTTTACTTATGAAATGCCATTGCTTTTCTCATCTGCTAGACAAGAGACGACCTTGTGAAACTGCAACGCCTTCAAGGTATCGTGGTGTCGAGAAATATAAATTATACGTTTAACGTAGTCTCTGATGTTATGTATTTTAAAACAAATATCCTTGAACTTGAGGATTAAGAAACAACACGTTCCATCTAGACTGTTCTAGCAATGCCCAAATTAGAGTAGGACAAATTTGTGTTCATCTGTTGTTATTCCAATGCATATCTTTCATAGAGCGATATATAGAGCGGAGGCACAGTGGTTCAATGGATAGAGCGTTGGACTCGAGACCAAGGGGCCTTGGGTTCAATTCCTGCCAGCGACCGTTGTGTTTTTTTCTTTTAGCAAGAAAATTTACTCCAATTGCTTCACACTACCCAGGTGCCAAAGGGGTACCTGGCAAATCGGTGGTAAATGTTGCGACTAACAGGCTGCACTTTACTGTATGCTCCCCGAGGAGCATGCCTGCTGGGGGAATGCATGCATTGTAAAGCGCTTTGAGGCTCTGGCGGAAAGCGCTATATAAATGCATTATTTATTTATTTATTTATTTATTTATTTTATACAGAGAAAAGGGAGCAATGCACTCAATTTCCAAATCTTATTTTATATTTCAGGCCAGATTCTTTAAACTGATCGAAGCTAAGAAACCAATAGATCTCAATTAAAAACAATAGTGGAATAGGTCTATAATACTAGATCTGGTTAATGTTATGCAACAATATTTAGGTAGACCCCACACACGATCAAACAATGTATCTCTCTTCGAGACAATAACATTACATGATTCTGATACATGTGCTTACCTTTCACCCCGCCTAAATGCCCAACCCGTTCTCCCCTTCTCCTCCTGACTTCGTCACCACCCAACAACCCAACAAACCACCCACGTCCCCACCCATCCACCCATCCACCCACAGATATCTCATCCCAAACCGTCTTCCGGGTCTCACTGCACCAGGGCCCCAAGGACTTGCTGAAGGACCAGTTCAACCCTCTCGACAAATGCGACACCGTCTACATAGCCGGTCGTCACTGGGACAGGTCCACCGGCCAGTTCACGGCCCCTGTCGCCGGACACTACCAGTTCCACGTCCGGCTCGAGCAGAGCAGGCGCCACAGGGGTAGTCTGGCCGCGTACCTGCAAATCGAAGACATTTTCGACCACTGGTTGGGCGTCACCTGCTGCACGAGTAGCAGTAGCAGTATCAACAACAACAACGCGGCGTCCGCGGCCGGAGGTGGTTGGTGGTGGGGTGGTGGTGGGGGAGGGGTAGAGACAGGGAGTTCGGACACTTGCTCCCGAACGGTCATCACCAGACTGGCCGAGGGGGACAGGGTCAGGGTCGGGGTCTGGCGGTTGTCCGGGAAGTCGTCTCATGTTGGGCGGTGCGACTTTAGCGGGTGCCTTTTGTCTGCGTGTACTAGTAGCTGTTGATTGGGACAATGGAATAGATCTGACACACTAGACCCAGACAATTTCAATGAGCCCCATTGAGACTGGACCCATTGAGACTTGAACCCGGCACAGCGGCACCAAATCACCTTGCCCAAGAATAGAAGAGGGGCGATTCGGTGCCACTGTCCCGGATTCAAATCTCAGTGGATCCTAATTTTTTTCTTTCTTATTTTTCTTTCAAAAATTCTACCATCTGTGTTGTTCATTATTCTCTCAATGGGGCTCATTGAAAATGTCTGGGTCTAGTGTGTCAGATATATTTGTTGTGCTATAATCAAGCCCCTTGCCTCATACTTGTTTCTATAGCTGTTGATTGGGGAACACCGCGTTTCAACCCAATTTACACTTCACTGTATATATTCGAACCGCGTTTTAGCCCACTTTGCCGACACCACGATTGAGCCTTGCGTTAACTTGAGACGAATGAGAATATAATCTTGTAATCATTGTTATTGTTGTTAACACGATACCAACAGTGGTACAATATTTAGAAATGGCATTTTATAACTTTGCGATCAACATGGCCATCTTATGACATAAGAGCTTGTCACTTCCATCTCGCCCAGGCGTGGTTCAGGAAAATCCAAAATTTAGGTCTAGTAAACGACTTCAAGGAAAAGGAGTCGGAGTTTGGGCGATGGCTGAAGTTATATTTTGTCCCCCCAATCCTTACACCAGAGGAAATTGAAGATTGTTTCGACTTCACGATTATGATCGTGGGGGCCTGGCGGTTGTCCGGGAAGTCGTCATGTTGGGCGGTGCGACTTCAGCACTTGCCTTTTGTCTGCGTGTACTAGATCTAGAACTAGAAGCTGATCGAGTGACGGCCTGCTGATTGGTTGGTTGGTTGGTTGGTTGGGCGGTTGGGTGGTTGGGTGGTTGGTTGGTTGACTTGGGCGGTTTTTTTGGTTCGTTGGGTGAATTGGTTGGTGAAATGGTTAGTAAGTTGGTTGCCTGGGTGAGTTAGTTGGATTTTGGTTGGTTGGTAAGTTGGATGGGTAACTTGGTTGGTTGGCAGTTTGGCTGGTTGGTTGGTTTGCTGGTTGGTGGAATTGATTGGTTAGTAAGTTGGTTGCCTGGTTGGGTCGGTTGGTTTGTTGGTTTGCTTGTAAGTTACTTGGGAGGGTTGGTTGGTTTACTGAGTTGATCGGTTCGTTGTTTGGTTTTTTGGTTAGGAGAGTTTGTTTGGCGAGTTGGCTTGTTGGTGAGTTGATTGGTTGGTCGATTTGTTTGTATGGTTGAATTTGTTAGGAGAGTTGGTTTGTTGGTTGATTGGTCGAGGTGGCTGGGAGAGTTGGTTAGGAGAATTGGTTTGTTGGTTGATTGGTCGAGGTGGTTGGGAGAGTTGGTTAGGAGAATTGGATTGTTGGTTGATTGGTCGAGGTGGTAGGGAGAGTTTGTTAGGAGAATTGGATTGTTGGTTGACTGGTCGAGGTGGTAGGGAGAGTTTGTTAGGAGAATTGGATTGTTGGTTGATTGGTCGAGGTGGTAGGGAAAGTTTGTTAGGAGAATTGGTTTGTTGGTTGACTGGTCGAGGTGGTTGGGAGAGTTGGTTAGGAGAGTTGGTTGCCCGAGGTGGTAGGGAGAGTTGGTTGGGAGAGTTGGTTTGTTGGTTGATTGGTCGAAGTGGTTGGGAGAGTTGGTTGGGAGAGTTGGTTTGTTGGTTGATTGGTCGAAGTGATTGGGAGAGTTGGTTTGTTGGTTGATTGGTCGAAGTGGTTGGGAGAGTTGGTTGGGAGAGTTGGTTTGTTGGTTGATTGGTCGAAGTGATTGGGAGAGTTGGTTTGTTGGTCGATTGGTCGAAGTGGTTGGGAGAGTTGGTTTGTTTATTCGGTTTGTTGGTTGGATGGTTTGCTTGGTTGGTAGATTTGATTGGTTACATTGCTTTTAACGTTTCTGATCACAATATTCTGTTCCTCATTTTATATGGCACTATAAAAAAACAAAAAACAAAAACAAAACAAAAAAGAAAAGAAAAAAGGTTCACTGAATCTCCACAAGACCACAATGCAAAGACTCACAGAGGCACAGAAGAACCAAGAGCTGGGTATGAGAATAGTTGGTCTGAACTTCCGTCAAATCAGTTATCACCTTGAATGCAATCATAGCACAGGCTGTTGCCTCCTTCAGATGGAAGATGTTACTGGTACATGTACCATTTAAAACCATGCTGGGCGTAGAGAAAGACAAAAAAAAAAAAAAAAAAAAAAAAATGGCCGGCCCGGTCGCCTGGCCTGTCATCAGCGAGCGTCTATGAGATATTCTGGGTCGCCGTGTAAATTGGAGAAGACCAGAAACAAACAAAAATCAACTATAGCTGACATGCTGTTCGAGGAGGGGAGTAATATCCCACAAGAGGCGATTGGAAATTTGTTAAGTTCTATGACGAAGAGTGTGTGGTATGTTCTGCAAGCAAATTTCAGACACACCTGCTTGTGACATCGCTTAAAGAACAGAGCTCGTTGAATAACGAGAAGAAATCCTTGTTTTTCTAATTATTATTACCTTGACTCACTAAAACCGAATTAAAATCATGAAAGCAAATGAAATTGTTGCATGTCGCTCGTTGTTTGAAAGAGAAGAAAGTGTTCTTTTATCCCCCTTTGGTTATCTTAGAGTTATTGCCCTTTGGAAACTGTTGCGTTTTCGGTGTTGCCTAATATATAATATATAACTCATTTTATAATAATATATACTTGTACGCATATATGTGGAAATTGACTATGCATATATTTTTGCAAAATGTTTTAAATCACTTGCATGTCGATTCATAGACATTTACTATGCATGAATTCATGGAATACCGTCAGCCTTTATTTTAACTGGTGTGCCGAGGTGGGGAAATTTAAAATATATGCCATGATGAAATAAACATTTGTTTTCACTGGTGTGCTGATTTGTGGAAAGTTGCTATGTATGTTATTATGACTTCTTTGAAAATTATAATGCCCACAGTTATTACGTCTCCTAGTCATATCAAACAGATATGTCCTTTATTCCCTTTCATCACTGTCTACTATCAAAACAGCAAGACTCTCTTGAAATTGAAGACAATTCATATGAAGCCAAATAGAAGTCATTGCAGGCCATAGATCTGGTCAAGTCTACAAACACAACCATTCCTGTCCATCGTCAGTCGTGAAACAGACACAATGCGTGAACAATATCTTCGGCCCCAGGGTTGTTGTTAGATAGACAGATAGATAGATAAATAGATAGATAGATACATAGATAGATAGATAGATAGATAGATAGATGGATAGATAGATCGATATATAGTAAGATAGATAGATAGATAAATAGATAGAAAGATAGATAGATAGATCGATAGATAGATAGATAGATAGATAGATACACACAGGCAGAGCCTACCCTGAATATACTTAGAAATAGGTAGACAATAAATGGTTATGATTAAAGCACTACAAAAGTCAGCACCTATTTTCCAATAACACCCGTTTTTCAGACCACAAGTTGGTGTGGACTTATGAGAAAGAACATTAAAATGTCACGGCCTTCAACGATGGATTTCATGTATTAATTAGCATAGCAGTCTCGTATGGATGTCTTCACAGCTCCACATTACAGCCAGGTAGCCACTTCCGGTACGTGTCGTCTGTTCTGTGGACCAATTCGCAGTCTCCCGGAGTGTCGGTTTCTGGGCAGTGTAGAATGATGTAGTCCATTGTTTGGTCGGCTGTATTGCAGAACGGGTAAGCTGGAGAGTTGGTGTAACCCTACTGATGGAGGTTTGCAGCTGTTCTGCCATGATTCACCCATATTTGGTTGCAAATGACCCATTCCTTACGGCTTAACGAGTGGAACCCTGGGAGGGACACGATGGAGGGATCTTCGATTATGTTGCCCCCTTTGGGTTGTCGTTTCCATTCCTCTCGCCAGGCCGTGTTGATGCTGAAGGAGTTGTTAATAATAATAATAATAATAATAATAATAATGATAATAATAATAATAATAATAACAACAACAACAATAAGAATAAGAATAAGAATAAGAATAATAATGATAATAATAATAATAATAATAATAATATTATTATTATTATTATTATTATTATTTTGTATTGCCATTTTGTAGAATACAATAGGAACATATTTTGATGTGGTTTAAAATGCCATTGATTATACACATTATAAACAAAACCTTAACATTTAAGTACACACATGATCTTATAATTACACAAATGACAAGCATCCCAAATATCACTGACACCCGGCAATGCGATGAAACACATATTATAATATACATGATACATTAGGGCATATCACATAGATCAATATATTAATATATACTTGAATGTGAAATCTCACTGACATCCGCACACTAAGGCATACAACCCAAATACCTCAAATAGAACACACACATATAGACATGCACTCACACGCAAACGTACAACTTTCGCAAGATACTCTCAATTAGTAATGAGATTCAATGGATTCAATATTACATTTGGGTGGAAAGCAAAGGCATGCCCTTTTGGAAAAAAACTGTTATTAAATCTACTGGTTTTGGCTTTCATACTTCTAAATCGCTTCCCAGATGGCAATAATTGAAAATAGTTGTATGCTGGGTGAGAGGAGTCTTTGACTATCTTTTTAAATCTATTTATAGCTTTGACATTATACAAGGTATCAAGTGAAGGAAGTTCAGACGTTATAATCTTTTGGGCTGCCTTCCTAATTCTATCTGGTTTTTGTTTCTGTTGTTTGGTAATGTTTCCAAACCACACTATCGACCCAAAAGTAAGGATGCTTGCAAGTATTGACCTATACAGTGTAACCAATATTTCTTCTTTTATTGTAAACTTTTTCAATTGTCTTAGAAAATAAAGGCATGTGTGTGTTTTTTTTAACTATACTATAGATTTGTTCTTCCCACCCTAGATTTGAGTCTAGAATTGGCCCTAAAAATCTAAATGAATCTACTTGTTCTATAATTTCATTGTTGACTAGTAGCGGTTCTATTGATGTTTTTGAGCGTCTCAAGTCTATCACTAGTTCTTTGGTTTTTGTTGCGTTTAGGGTGAGATTGTTATGTCGGCACCACGAAACCAGTTTCTTGACTTCATTTCTGTAGTCGTCTTCATTTCCATCTAGGATAAGGCCTGATAGCGTTGTATCATCAGCGAACTTGGTTTTCTTGACCGAACCATGCAGAGATTACAGTCGCTGGTGAAGAGGGAAAACAGGAGTGGGGACAGGACGCATCCTTGGGGTGATCCTGTGTTGAGCATAATAGTGCTCGACGTCTTGTTGTTGAAGTCCACAAACTGGGGACGATGGCTGAGGAAGTCCAAAATCCAATGACAGGTCCATTGGTCAAGGCAAAATTCAAAGCGGAGTTTCTCGAATAATTTTTGAGGAATTATTGTGTTGAAGGCCGAACTGAAGTCAATGAAGATTACCCTTAGTAAGATTTAGGCTGTTCCAAATGTTCGAGGATGTAATGCAGAGTTAGTTCAACTGCGTCCTCAACACAACGATTTGACCGGTAAGCAAATTGATATGGGTCAAGTTGTGGCGTTGTGGAAGACTTCAGATGGTTAAGTACAAAGCGCTCAAAAATGTTCATAATTACCGAAGTGAACGCTACAGGACGATAGTCGTTCAGGGAGGATATTTTCGTTTTCTTCGGAACTGGAACAATTTTAGATGATTGAAGCAAATGGGAACTTTTGCTTGTTCCAGGGAGAGACTGAAAATGTGACAAAACACTTCAGCCAGTTCATCGGCGCAATGCTTTATCGTCACTGCCAGCACTATCTCGGGATCCGCTGCTTTTCTGGGGTTTTGTTTAGCCAGGGCGATTTTTACTTCATGTTGTTGAATTATACATTTGAGGGGGCGAGGAGGCCGCTGGTGTTTCTACGGTATCTCTTGTTTTGTTTTGACGGTCGAAGCGTGAACAGAATTCGTTGAGATCGTATGGAGTTATTTTGCTGTCACAGGCAAGCGTGGATGGTTTGTGTTTATAGCCAGTGATTGTTTGCAAGCCTTTCCACACACACATCTATTGTCGTTAGCCTTTAAAAGATGTTCTAGTTTTAACTTGTAGTTACGCTTCGCTTCTTTTATCGAACGTCTGAAATCGTATTTTGCTTTCTTGTATTGCATTGTGTTACCGTCGGTGAATGTTTTTTGTTTTGTTTTAGCTTGTCTTTTACATCTGAGTTGAACCAAGGTTTGTTATTGCTGTACATTTTCAATGCTTTTGATGGTACACACAAAAAGAAATACAAGCAGTCACCGTATATGTGTATTCAATCAGTTCATCGCTTCTGAACACATCCCAGTCAGTTAAAGCAAGACAATCTTGTAACTTTTGTTTTGTTTGAGCGTTCCATATTTTCTTTGTTATCTCTGTTGGTTTGTTCGCTTTTGGTTTCTGTCGACATGCTGGTAAGAGGTACATCATATTATGATCAGATTGACCAAGAGGTGGGCGGGCAATAGCATGATATGCATTGTTCATTACACAATAGCAATGGCCCAGAATATTGTTTCCCCTAGTTTCGCATCATAACTTGTGACCTACCAAGTGAAAGGCAATTTTATTCTGAACATTTTGCCTTGTTATATGTCCAGAATGGAATTTTTTTTACCGATGGGAGAGGTAAAGATGTGCCGGGCTAGAAAAAAGTGCGCTTGATGATCTTTCAAGGCCCATAACTCTTCAACATATAACTTTTTTGGGCAATATGAGTACCTCTCATGATCCACTGTCAAAATAGTTTAGCCCATACAATCCGTAGGGAATGGAGCGGATAGGGAAGGGGGAGGAAAGTTTATCGATCAGTAGATTTCAGAATGAGAAAAGGGGCTGAAAATATAGCTTTTTAAAGGTTTTACATCAACTGATTGTATTACGCAGATTGTATCATGCCATATTGCATATGAAATGAAATGCAATTTTATTCTGAACAATTATTGCTATTATAGGTCCAAAGTTCTTTTTTTTTCTTTTTTTTTTTTACCGATGGGAGAGGTAAAAACATGTCGGGCTGAAAAAATTCACTTGATGACCTTTCAAGGGCCATAACTCTGCAACGTGCAACTCTTTTCGTGCTAACTTATTTTCCTGAGGTCCCCACATGATTCACTGACAACTAAATTTAGTTCCATTAAATCCCTCTGGGATTGGGTGGTTAGAGTGTTATCGACAAGTTGCTCCAGACTAACAAGAGAATACATGAATGTATGAGTCTAACTAAAGTGCGTGCTTAAAATTAGAATGAGGTCGGGGTAAGAGAACAATTTTTATGAAATAAAGTATGTGGTCTAGAGAAAAAAATTGTTCTTACACATGAAAGCCAAACAATAGAGGCAGATTTTAAATGTATGCATCATTAATTCACTTGTTTGATTACTTCAAAAAAATTGAATTTTGGAATTTAAAAATAAAATTTTAAGCCGGAAATTTTGTGTTTTGAACAGTTTTCCATCATTTGCTTGCGCTATAGTGACTTTATCATGCCATAATACATATCAAATGAAAGGCAATCCTTTTCTGAACATTTAGAGCTATTACAAGTCTAAATTGGAATTTATATAACGATGGGAAAGGTGAAAACATGTCGGTAAGGAAAAAATGCACTTGATCACCTTTGATAACTCTTCGACGTGCAACTTTCTCTGTGCAAACTTTTTCCCCTGTATTCCTCATACATGTATTACCTAATCCCAGAAAAACACAACAATATAAAATCCCTATGGGGGAGGAGAGGGGATGGGGTGGCAGTGGTCCCAAGACTAAATATATGCAATTTATGTGTCCCTCTAAAATGTTCAAAATTGGTATAGGGATGGGGCCAGAGAAAAGTGTGTATACAGTCTAGAGAAAAAGATTTGAAACATCTGAAAGTTAGATAACAGGGTCAATTTTTAAATGCACGCATCATCAATTCACAAGCGTCATTATTAAAAAAAATTAATGTTTTTAAATTTCAGAACAAAAAATGAATCCGAAAATGTTTTTATCAACAGCTTTACATCAACTGGTTGTGTTACACTGATGATATCGTGCCATATGATATATCACATGAAAGTTAATTTTTGTCTGAATATTTAGAACTATTACAAATCCAAATTGGAATTTTTATAACGATCGGAGGAGTAAAAGCGTGTCGGACTAGAAGAAAAATGCACTTGATGACTTTTCAAGGGCCATAACTCTTCAGCGTGCCACTTTTTTTTTTTTTTAGCAAACTTTTATTTTCGAAGTCGTCATGTGATCCGCTAACAGAAAAACATAGTCCCATAAAAGACCTCGGGGGATGGGAGGTTATTGACCACTAGCCTCTGGACTAACAAGTGAATAGCAATATATGAGCCCAACCAAAATGCTAAAAATTGAAATGGTCAGAAAAAAAAATTTTATAAAATAAAATATACGGACTAGAGAAAAAATAGTTGTATCACCTGAAAGCTAGATAATATGGTCAGTTTTTAAATGTATGCATCATCAATTCACACGTTTGGTTACTTCAAAAAAAAAAATTTTGGAATTTTAAAATAATAAGATAAGCCCAAATTTGTTGGGGGTGGGGGGGGGGGGGTTCTCACAGTTTTACATCAACTGGTTGTATTACACTTATGGTATCTTTTCATATGATGTATCAAATGAAACGCAATTATATCCTGAATATTTTGAGCTATTACAAGTCCAAATCGGAATTTTTATTGATTCGAGATGTAAAAACGTGTCGGGCCAGATAAAAATGCACATGATGACCTTTAAAGGGCCATAACTCTTCAACGTGCAACTTATTTTGTGCAACATTTTTTTTCGGAAGCCCCCATGTGGTTCTCTCATAGAAAAACTTAGTCCCATAAAATTCGTAGGGGGAGGAAGGTTAACGATCAATAGCCCCCGGACTAACATATTTTAGCCGTCCAAAATCCTACGCCAATTTTAGCCCACCCTATATGTGTGCATTCAAGAACGTAAGCCTGGCTGCTCTTATGTAAGGAAAGATTAATTGTATGTGGTGTGGTTGTGAGGGTTATGGTGTGTGGGCTGTTGTTTTGTTTTTTGTTTTGTTTTTTTTTTTACATTTGTTTCTTTTTTCTCTCTTTCTTTTTCCTTTCTTTCTTTCTTTCTTTCTTTCTTTTCTTTCTTTCTTTCTTTTATTTTTGTTTTGTTTTGTTTTTTTTTGTTTTGTTTTGTTTTTTGTTTTTTTTCATTTATCCTTCCCCTATTTATCAAGTGGCAGAAAAGGGCTGAACCTCATTATTTCAAGCCAAACATTTAGTGAAACGATCTGTGTTATCACGTACCATGTGCACGTATCGGTCTGACTATTAATGTATGGATATCTTCTGGAAATACACACATAATGGATGCACTGGCCACACCAATGCTTGTTTGCAAATGAGTCTGGTATAATAACATTTTATCATATCAGTGACGTTTTTTGTTGAATGTATCTTGGCATGGTATATTTTCCCATTTCTTCATTTCATCTTCAAGTCAGGGGTCTTTGGGTTTTTTTAATGTTTGTTACACGACTCCAGCTGCTGCTGACAGTCGTTCTCAAAGCTAATCCATATTACTCATTTCGCCATGTATTCTGTATTAAAATTGCCAGTTCAAGAAATGTTACCCAAGTCTTACGTATAAATTGATTTTTCGTTGGTCTGCAAAGCGAGAGAGCAATTCTTTCACGTGCGTTTGCAAAACGATCTTAATGCACGGTGGTGACTTTATTTGACGGTGTAACGTTGTCGGGAGGCCTGAACTGATGTGCATTTGGGCCGACTAGCCACTAGCCACCTGCAGTGTGACCCACCAACCGAAGTACACCATGAGTCTCCCAACAAAACGCGCAAAGAAAGAGAAAATAGTTCGCAACTGACTATCCAATCACACAAGCAGGTCACAAGGCAATAAGTAAGGGACAAAATTATTTAGCTTTACGATTTCATTAAGATCTATCATGATCTATTCTGAGAACTTACAGTATCGATAGTAATACCAAGGAATGCAATACGCTGCGTTGGGCCCAATACCTTTTAGTAACTTATATAAAACCCAAGTTTCCTAATTAGTCAGTAAGACTAAAATACAATACTGCCATTCATCACAAGTTTGAGCCGTAACGAAGAAACCATCTAAATAAACCTCAACCCCATTAAACCCTTTACGCGACAGAAACCGTCAATAGATACCGGCTTGATTCAACAGATGAAAACAACCCGGTCCTTTGTTGCTACCAAGCAGTAGTCTGATATATAAAAAAGAAAGTTTGGGTCACTATCCGCTTCGAAGGTCCACTGAATCTGAATTCCTGTCGCCTCGAAATTATCATCAGGATGAATGGGAATCGACCTGTTTTGTTTTTGTTTTGTTTTCTGGGGTTTGTTGTTGTTGTTGTTGTTGTTTTGGGTTTTTTGTTTGTTTGTTTTTGTTGGGGGGGGGGGGTTCACAACAATATGAAGGAGGGTGCAAACAGAGAAAACCCGTCGCCGGCACGTCGCCTACCCGTCGTTGACCCGTCGCCAACCAACCGCCTATCCAGCGAAAGAAACGGGCCGTCGCTGGAGGGCGACGGATTTGGTACATTGGTAGCAAAATGTTTCACCTGTGCCGTGCCCGTTCCGGCTCCTTGGAACTACCTGGGAACTGTCTATAATTGTAGATTCAGATAAAACAGGCTTTCAACACAATACAGCCACACATCCTTGTTAAGAAACTACTTAACATGAACGTAAACAAACATTTAATTGCTTGGATCCTTAATTTCCTTACGAATCGGTCCCAGTTTGTCGACATGACTATTGGAGATGACCCTTTTTCGTCTAATAAAATAATTACAAATAC
>JBCJKF010666162.1:5031-18757 GCA_039654545.1 Plocamopherus ceylonicus | reverse complement strand
AACAAAAAAAAAGAAAAAAGAAGAACCCCTCCTCCCCCCCCCCCCCCCCCGCAATCTCCACAAGCCAGAAAAAAGCTCAATCCAAATTAACTTAAAACAAAAACAAAACAATCACCTTCTCTAAAATTAACTGAATACCAGCCCCACCCCTAACATGTCTGCTTTATATAATGACTGCATTTGTTTGGGATTTTGACAAATATCATTTGTGTACGTAAGCCTGCAAGCACACAGATAATATGATGTAGAATACTGATAGCTATTTCTAAAACTAATTTGACATGAATAATAATTTTCGACTGCTTCAAGCAACCTGATGTAGATCAACCACGAATACAGGATGTTTACATGCCCTTTATCTAGACACTAACATTGATGTAATCAAATACCTGCAATATACTTCACAGCCAAAGCTGAATTGAAAAGAAATAAACTTTCAAGATCATAATGCATGTTGAAAACTATTCAAGCAAAGTAATATAATCAGAAACACAAGCAATGCTTTTATCAAAATACATTAGGAAAAATACAATAAAGTTATGAAAGCAAAGCTCACATGCTTTTAGTAGTAACAGATGAACGTTCAGAACAAATCCATTTAACACTCACAGTGCTAAAGCCAACTCAAGCAATGGCAAAATAAATATATAACCTTTAACTTTAACAACCAAGGAAGACTCATTATTAAAAAAAAAAAGTAAACTGCTCATTAGTGTATATTAGAAACAAGTATGAGGCAAGGGACTTGATTATAGCACAATGAAATAAAGAGGTGTTTTGGCTTGGTCAGTAAGAACGCTCTTCTACTCTTGGGCGTGGCGATTCGGTGCCACTGTCCCCGGTTCAAGTCTCAGTGGATTCAAACTTTTCTTTCTTATTTTTCTATTTAAAAAATCTTCCCTCTGTGTTTGTAATTACTCTCTGTGGGGCTCATTGAAATTGTCTAGATCTAATGTGTCAGATCTTATTCATTAGTGTATAGTAGTTGTATACAGTATACCATAACATTTCAAGTTAAACTTGTAAATTGTGATTTATTTGAAATGATCATTAGTTTCTGGAGTAAATGTAAGTGACATTAGCTTTGGATACCACCCATTGTCGGCCTGTTTCTTTTCGTCCCTATGTTTGCCATATTGTTGATTCTTAATTTGGATTTCCGTTATATATATATATGATTTAAATATTTGTAAGACAGTACCATAGTTTAAAGTGAGTTAACACGGATGGATTTTTGACTGCAGAAATTTATGATTTGATTGTTCTGATAACTTTTATCATGAAAATTAATTTGAGCAGTCGAGTTCAGATGTTTTCACATGGTAACCATTTTAGAGGGAAGTGAAGCAATGTAAGTGTTAAAGGCCATTGATTGAATAGAAATATGTATATAAATGGTTAAGAAACAAATAAAATAATGTTTTGTGATACTCTCATTTAAACAAGGCGGATTATGAAAGCCGCCGAAATGAATCATTTCAATTTTATTGAATTTTGAACTTTTAACTCAGGAATCAAATAACATTTTAAAATCATTTAATCTTACCAGGGACAAATTGAATATGAGTGAAAATCACTATATGGATGAATGAAATAAGAAAGGAAAAATATTGTCTTTTAAAGTGGAAATCCTTACTAGGCTCAAATTGACTGAAATGAATTCGTATTTCTTCATACAAAGGAAAGGTACTCGATAAGTAAAAAAAAAAAAATCCGAAATAGCCAACCCACTAGCATTTTTCTTTCATATAATATGATGCAGAAGAATGGGTAAGAAAACTCAGACTCAACAGTTTTCGAGATACAGAAGTTATATTTTGTGTTTTAAAGTACATGTATCAGTAACTGGCTTTGAGAATTAGTTTAACCCACTCTTCACATGTTTTTTCCATAGCTGTGTTCATTTTCTTCTCTCAACAATTATAATTACATGTGTTTTAAACAATTTTGATAGTGTTACTATATCTTGGTGTAAAGAGACGAAGACAATTAATAGAAAATAGAATACACATATTAAATGATAAGAGCAAAGGCACAGCAAAAATATGATAGAATTCACAGGAAATCATAAACTTACAAACAATATTAGATCTCGAGATAATCGGAAAAAAGGTTTACTTTGAGACAGGAAGGACACATATAAAATTATTTTAATTAATTTAACTCTATATACCAGAATTTAAGTGGCATTAATGCATTAGAGAATATCCTCTGTCATGTTATTTCTTTGTTCTTTGATTATTTAATTATTCATTTATTACAAGGGGCAATAAGATGTATTTGAGATTCGAATTGGCAGTGTACGTTTGAAAAATAATTCATATTTTTAAAAAACAAAGAATGAAAATAAGGAACAAACATACTTGTTAATGGTTAGCTAGAGAAGAATACGTGTTAGAAATGAACAACACAATACAGAAAAAAAATTATTGAAATTTCTTCTTATCAACTCTTTTCTTACCTAGCAAAGAAACAATGACAATGATGAAATCAAAAATGTTCCACATGAATCTAAAGTAATGGATTCGTAAGCCAACAATCTTTATTATGGCTTCAAGAGTAAAGACAGTTGTGAATATGATGTTCATCATTTCTAGGCCTTGTCTGACACGGTCTGGTTCCTGGTAATGCTCTATGGCCATGACAATCATGTTGAGAAAAATGAGGATAACAACAGCCAGCTCAAACTTGTTGCTCATGGCAAGATTGTAGAAAATAACTTGGAATTTGTTCTGAGAAGAAAGGAAAATAGTAACATATTCAGTCTCAAACCCAAGCAGTGTCATAAAACTTGATGATCAGGATTGAATGACTTCTTCATGGGAGTCTAAAAGGAATGCAATTGGCAATAATTATAATTTCTTTGTTTCAGGACCTATAGGACAGAGATAGAAAGGAGTGCATCAAATGAACAGTTTTGTTGCTGTTTTTGTATGTTTGTTTTTTGTTTTTTGCTTTATTTTGAGAAGAAGAAAAATTAAATTAAGCTGCCGTTTAGTGCATCGTACCCACGAAATTCATCTCAACTCTGGCATTCCACCATAAAATGATTAGTAAGCAGCCTCTTAAGCTCTTTTTACCTTGGGTCGTTTTATAGTCTTCTGAGGCTTTTTCTTTCCAAGCTTTTTCAGTGTATTGAAGTAATTCTTTTGACTCTGTGTTAAAAAGGCATCAAGATAGCTTCCTTCGTACTGTGAATAAGAAAAAAGAAATAAAATAAATAATTACCATTATTCAGTGACTGAATTCAAAACAATTTTGTTCCATTATTCATACTGCACTTTATAGGCTATTGCACTTTTTATATTGGTTAGCAGCTAATTCCACAAACTGAATTTATTACGGAAATATGAATATAAATAGCTATATACATTTAATGAAGGCAGCGTAAACGTTTGAGCATCAGATCTTGAGTGACTATATTTTTTTAATTATTTGAATTCCTCTTGTGGTAATATTGCTTCTGGCACCAGCAAACAGATTCATGCAACGATTTTTTCAACCAGAAACCACAAGACGTAAATGGAGACCGAAAACAATTGGTGTTACCACCCTTAGAAAAGACTTTAAGAAAATCTTAAAAACAAATTTACCCCCCCCCCCCCCAAAACAAAAAACAAAAAACAAAACAAAAAACAAAAAAACACACAAAAAGTTGACACTTCAGCAAACGGGATTTAAGTCAAAGAATATTGCCTCTCCATTAATTGCTTTGAAAAAGAATGGCTACTTTATTTCTAGCTCTTTGTTCCTTGAGGGGTATCTACTGTAATTTCTCTATGTTTTTTTGTGTTACCTGTTTTATAGTTATAGTAGTTGGTTACAAAATCTGCCTGCATTTTTTTTTGTTGTTGTTGTATTTTTGCTAACTCATCTATTTGGTTTTGACAATGTAGATCCCATACACATCCTCAATACTCTAAGATTTTGTTTTACAAAAAAATTGCAGCATTTATCATTGAACTGTTGTTGGCAGTCAATGATGTTACGTTTTAGGAATGCTATTAGACTATTTGCTTTCTTATATATCGCATGGTGTTGGTCTTTCCATTTTATTATCTATAATAACGCCAAAGTGTTTTGCCTTCTTTGCAGTTTTAGTGTTTGATTGTGTAAGATAGAGTCTGATTCTATAAGTTTCTTGTTATTATGATTTCATAATCACCTGCATCTCAAGACAAAAAACCATAAAAAAACAACAAAAAACAAAACAAAACAAAAACAAAACAACAACAAAAACCCATTGAAAACTTGAATAAAAATGTCAACATGACAAAAGCGAAAACAAAGCTCACCTTTTTCTTCAGAACGTTGAAATTATCAATAATGACACCAATGAACAGGTTTAGAGAAAAGAAAGCGCCAAAAACAATGAAAACAACAAAGTAGAGGTAGGCATATTTGTTGGCTTCAAATTCTGGTTGTTCATCAACCTGTAGAATAAAGTATCATTTGGTAAATACATGTCAAAGAAACTCATTTAATTTGCAAAGATTATAAATAGGCCTACAGTGTATTGCGAAGGATAAAATTTTGTTTTGGGTCATACATTTTGTGCTTTAATGATTTTAAGAATAAAGTTTGTAATGTGAAAGCTTGATTTAAATAAAACCAATCATGTCATAAGGTCTGTTTTGAGAATCTATTACGCTTCATTTAAGCAGAAGGCTGAGAAGATGGAGGGCTTTTTAAGGTTGAGAGTTAACAAATATCAGGTTCAACAAAATAAAGTAACATTTTACTGAAGTTGACAAACCTCTGTACTGTCAATCGCATCCTCCATCACTTCCATCCATCCTTCAAAGGTTGCCTTGAAAACAAAAAAGAAAAGCAGTTTACATAAGGAGCAAAAAATTAAAAACCCATTTTTCATTTCGCAAAAAATATGTTATGGCCTTAAACAATTGATGGAAAAAGCAATCGCATTATTTCAAATGAAGGGTCAAATTACGTTGAATTTTGTGGCAATGCACAAATTGTCAAGTGTGTGAGAAAGTTACTTGAAAATATGGCGCCTCTAATGCAGAAATGAGGGGCATCATGACAGTTTCATAATTAAAACACTTTTTATGAATCGTATGAATAAACAAATTGTGATATTCATTCCACCGTGCCCTTTTCGGCTACATTCCATGACCTAAACCAAAATAAAATTAATGGCACTAATCTAATTATCAAACAATCCATGTTCACCATGCATACTTACCACCTGGAATAGTGCTAGAAAACCAATGCCGGCATGGTCGAAATTGACATGAGAATTTTGCCAGGACATATTCAAAGCAAAGCACGCTGCTTTGTCAGGGCAGACTATTGCATTGAGCACTTCTCCCGTCGTGATGTTCACGCACTTGTAAAACTTTCCTGCAAAGAATTGTACTCCCATGATGCTGAAGATCAACCAGAATACCATGCAGACAAGAAATACGTTCATGATGGCTGGGATTGCATTCATCAATGCATTGACCACAATCTGAGGAAGGCACAAAGTAGCCAATGTGAAGTTACACAATATGAAGGTAAATACTTCTTATTTTCTAAAATATGTAGAGCTATCTAGCGACACCGCCGGTAACGTGAAATACTTGATCCGTTAAAGATCTCCAGAGACCAGTGAGGCCACAAGATGAGTAATAAGATGCTTTACCGATTCGGATAACGAAATCGTCCAGCCACATAAGGAAGGCCTTTTTAAAATTGCCGTGGCCACTGCAAGAAGCCAGGGCAGTGTAGTAGGCACACGCCATTCCTTTCATTAACTCTGGAAACCTCGACATCATAGCCCATGATAACGCTCCGCTACCCATGTTTTTCTTTTTTTTTCTTTTTTGCAGGATAGCAATTTAGAAACTCTTATTTGGCCATCACTTTCATCTTACATGAACCCGGCGGAAGAGATGTGGTCTCTGGTGAAAGTGCGCTTAAAATAGCATCCAATTCTAATAGAAAACGATCAACTCTTTCTCAAAGTCAGTGGACTAAGGGCTCAGATTCCGGGGAAACTTTCATCAACTTGACAAAGCCGATGAGACGGCGAGTCAGGCATTTGTTTGATGCCGAAGGGGTACACACAAAATACTAGTCCAGAGAGCGCCATTTGCCAAGTAGTGGTACCGGTATTTCTTTGTGCTTTTCATTGCACCGTTTGTTATATATAGAGATGGATTCTCGCATTTGCGATAAAACTATGATTTAAGAGTCGTCTGTCATTTCTCTTTCAATTGACATTTAATACTTGTGGTTTTAAAGAGTGTGCTTGGCGGGCATGAGAAAACGAAATGTTTTTGATCAATGAGACAATGGTGCACTAGTGTACAACTTAAAAAAAAAGAGTTGGTCCAAGATCTGAGCCATTGGGTGCACCAAAATGCTGAACAAAAGGATCTGATTGTTTCCCACTGATTGATACAACTTGTTTTCTATTACTGATGAATGAATTGAATCTCTGAAGAGTTGCTTTCAAATTTGTCAACTTCAGGAGCGGATTTTGTGCCATTTGGGTTTTCTCTTGTTTGATCAATGTTTTTGATTTGAATGCTTCAGCACACACTCAAGTGTTAGTTGGCAAACACTGAACTTTCTTTCTTGCCCTGAAATCTTATTGCATATAGAATGGAGGTTGGAACTTGATTCACCCTTATTATTAGTTTATTTATATAATATTTTGACCTCTCTTCCCCTCCCCCTCTCTCTATCTCTCTCCCCCCTCTCTCACTCTCGATATCATTGAAGGTAATTTCAGTCTACTGTCTGTAGATATCCTTGTGAATAATCAATCCAGTTTTTTTTATTTATTTTGCTAAAATTATTATTGCTCTTTTTCTCGGCCTCGGTTTCATTTTCATTAAAGCGAGGGGCTGCAGTTCTAAATAGGAAGGGGTAAAACAAGTATGAGTGCATATTGATTGATGTTTGATAGTAGGCATCCATCAAGATACTTCTTGTTTTCAGGAGTTTGTTTACAGAATGAGTATTTCAGTCTGTCTTTCTAGGTTTCGATGTTGCTGTCTTAAATGTTTCTAAATGATATATTTTTGCTTCGGATTTGGCTTTTCAAAGTCGTTTATGAACACAATGGCGTATTGGTTCAAGAAGCAAAACTCTGTTACATAGACACCAGACGTGTCTTATGGTTTCGCTTCTTGTCAAAACTAAATAGAGAGTATCGTGTTTTCCCCATGTTTAGTTGCTGGCAGCCCCTACAGAAAATTCGGAGTGGAGTCCCGAAGGCGGCTGGTTCTTGTACAACGACACCTCCCGCCAACTACTGCAACCAAACTGCATGGTAAGGGGTAGCCATCTCATGGTGAGGGGAGGTCGCTATCCTTCTATGGGTAGGCTCCGATACTATTTAGTTGCCATCTCATGGTGAGGGGAGGTCGCTATCCTTCTATGGGTAGGCCCCGATACTATTTGGTTCCCCTGTAGACTCTATCTCATGTATACCTCCTAGAAGTCGGTTGTGCACGCCGACGGATATTCCCTGGATACTGGCCTCGACTGGTTTGCTCAACTATGTGAATGAGCCCAAGAAGGGCTATGCCTAAGGGTGGACATGCCTGCCCCGTATTCTTCCAAAGAAATGTCAAAGAGAAAAAAGATGCTGGCAAACTAAACATGTTCTCCCCAAATTCTTAACAAAGGATTTACAATTTCTCAATTGTGGTTGATGTCTTCTTTCATGTAATCATTGCATGTATTCATTGAGTTGAGGAGACCAGATAGTTCGTGGTAGGTTAAATTCAGAAAGAATAAGGCGGCTTTTATCGCTTGTCAAGGGTTAGTGTTATATATACATTCAAAACATAAAATAATGTTCATTTTGCAATGTTGAAAGGTGGTATTTTCTTGGCACTTTTTGCCTGAAACAGTCAAGAAATAAGTAAAAAAAAAGTCAAAAGCAAGAACAACAGTAACAATAGCAATAACAACAACAACAGCAAAAACAACAACAACAACAACAACAACAACAACAACAACAACAACAACAACAACAACAACAGCAAAGACAAAACAAAACAAAACAAAGATCAAAAGAACATCAACAGCAACAGCAACCCAGACAAAAAACAAAACAAGGCAAAACAAAACACATTTTTTAAAACTTTACCTTCATGTTCTGCCATCTGGATATAGCTCTTAAAGGTCGAAGTGCACGTAATGTTCTCAGCGATCTGAACGCTGTGATATTGTTTAATCCAATGGAATCCCCTATCAAACTCAGCAATGATACCTGATTGAAAAAGATACACATACACAACAGTCCATGACTGAATTAAAAGGGAATTCTTTGTTTTAATACAGTAAGTCTTACTTTCATTTGGTTCAATAAAGGCGATATACCATATTAACAGACTCATAAATTGTAGCATTAAATCGTTATCGAGACATACTATATCCTGTGGGTAAAAAAAGGCGTGTGACTTCGGACGCCTTTAACACGTAAATTATGAAACAAAAATTATTAAAAATTGACACATTAAAGGAACAGTCTTATTTGTCAATACATACACAATTTCACAAGAAATCGTTGTGTGGATTTTACGTAATCCGCTTTTAATTAAAAGTGGTCTGAAAAATAAATATCGAAATTAAATTAAGCAAATGTTCTTACTGGTTTGTGTTAATTCTTGAAGTGACATGAAAGATAAGGTCACAATGACAATTTTATCTTTTAGGCTCAAAGCCGCGTTGATTCTCAATTTAGATCAAAGCCTAGATCTAGATCTAATTCTAAATCTAGAGTTTAGATCTAAAGTTTTAGGTACCGGTACAGAACTATGACTCAGGTTAGATCTTTGAAGAATGCGATGATTTCAAGTAGGAGAAAATAATTAATTCAGATTCACTTGTAAAAACGGAATTAAAATGTTCTATGACAGTAATCTTAAGCAGTCTGTTCTCGTTAAAATAGTTTTGGGTATCGATGTGCGAATGTTTAATTAAATGTTGGGTCTGTCACCATCACAGTTTAGCCATGAGCCTGTCAGAACAGGAATTCTGTCGATATTTGGTCCACTGATAGCATCGCACTTAAAATTCGATCTCGTCTTTATTCCTTTATGGATTTATATCATATTTGTCAAACTAACGTAAAAATATTTTTCTAGACCCATGCCAAGTTTCAATGTACCCTGTAAACAGGATGGGGGAGTATAGGACATCAAAGTTCCTAAAAACCATTTTTGGATCCACTCGATGCATCATATTATTGTAACTTACATTATGCCAGAGTAATTCATTTTGAAACCCACAATTGGAAGGAATTCATTTTGCTATTGACAAACAATTGCGGCTAGTGACGCTAGTGATAATAATCTTTAATTGTTCCTGTTTAAAAAGATCTGAATCGAGACTGAAAATATCGACAGTGAAGCACGCAACATTTCAATTCTCAGAATCAGCGTAAAATAATCTTATCCCCCCCCCCCACCCACCCATGTCATATCTATGTTTTGTTTGAACTAGCAACAAGCAAATCTCAAGCAGTAAAAACGGAAATATTGAACGGACTGGAGTTGCAATTATTTGAAACCCCGGATTTTGCTAGGTGAAATGGCAAATAAATGTAAACTGTGGATAGGGATGTGTTCCAGTCAGTTTAAACTACAATTGTAGAACCTAACTTGGTGCAGGGTCTAAATGACCTTAGGATTGAGCAACATAAATCTAGTGACTGATTCATGTGGTGCTTAGCAGTGACTGATTGTGATGAGATGGCATAACATTGTATTTGCACGTTTAAATCCCTTGTAGTCTTAAAGGGCCCAACATTGATTACCTTAGAAAATAATGCTTATTATTTCTTTACAGAAATATTCAACATGCGTGCCCAGCCTGTATTAGTTGAGATTTCTTTATTTTTTTTCCTCCTAGCTGGAAATCATCGTCAAGAGTTTGGATCGTGTACATAATATGAATCGGGAAACAGGAATGGAGAAACAAGAAAATGTGTCGAAGCAATTTGTAATTGTTATTTTAACAAATGTTTGTCATCTATAAGAATACTCACGCAAACGATGAAAAAATCCAAAACGGTCCAAAAGTTGGTGAAATACACAGTAATTCCTAAACCAACCATTTTAAAGACCATTTCGACGCAGAATAGGACAGCAAACAGTATGTTGCAATAGTATAGTGCTTTCTCCATGTCTGGTTTTTGGTACAAATAGATGTCTTCAAAGGCCTGGAGGGAATAAGCATAGTTTGGATGGATTTTCTTTTCATTCTCTTACACTTGGCACTCTGAGCAAACTTCAGAAAAATAAATTAAAACACAGATTTATAACCGACTGTTGATTTGTCTCTCTAGCAGTTGATTTGTCTTACTGTCTTTCTGTAAGCCTACCAATCTACATGGATTTCAATCTCTTTTTAAAAATAAAGTCATCCTCCTGTACACAAACAGTTCCTTTAAGCAATTTTTCAAAAAAATCAAATTTGTTTACAAAATGTCCAGAGAAGGAAAAACTGGCGTTTATGAGGTGCATTTTAATGAAAGGTTAAAGAATACTGAAAGGAAAACTTACAATTATGTAAATATCATACAGACAATTACATGGAGTTTGGAAGTAACTTTGAGCATTTCGTACGTGATTTGCTTCTGAAAATATAACCTCTTTGACTGGAACGGTATATGTAATTGATTATAGTTACCGTGAATAAAACAGGTTCTCTTTTGAGTATAGCCTAAGTAACTATCCATAGGAAGGGACATTTTAATATCATATCAAAATAATGCATGTCAATGTTGCGTTTAAGTTTGATAGTACGGCATTTACCAATAAAAGCATTTGGCATGAAGACAACAACCATAAACCTACCCAAGAGTCTTATTGATTATTTCATTGTTGCATTGCATCTGCAAATAATAACCAATGCTCATTAACCTAAAATATGGAATTGATATAAGTCTTTCTCCTAGGAGCCCAGTTAGGATAATTTGTTGACTTCCAATTTAGTTTCCAAATCTACACATCCATTTTTAAAGGGGTAAGACAAATGTCATATCTCAACTGCTTATTTAATTAAGACTGATGAACATTTTCATTGTTTGACTCCTTTAACAGTAACTCCTTCAACAGTGAAGACTTTCAAATCAGCGTTGGTGTGTGAAAATATGTGGTTGAACGTAGAGATTTACCAGTGTCAGACTGCTGGCGAGAATAATAATGAGGACGACGCTCTCAAAAGCTTTGTGGTCAACAATTTTCTTGGTGAATCGACGCACTTTACCAAAACAAATTCCACAGGAACTTTCATTGTATGCTTTCATATTGAATCTGTGACGATAAATAAAAAAAAGAAAAAAAAAAAAAAAGAAAAAAAAGAACGAAAGGAAAGAATAGATGATATACCTTTGATGCTTCTGACATCATATCAAGAAACAATATCGCATTATCATCATCATCGGAGCAAAGGAGTGAATTTTTTATTTATTTATTGGAGAAGCCATTTCTTCAATTTATACATTAAGGGAGAGACTTTGGATAAATTATCAAATAAAAGAAAATTAAACCAAAACTTCACGGGAAGGAAGGGAATGAAACGAAAAAAAAAAAGAGAAAAGAAATAAGAAAAGAAAATAAGCAAAAAACAAAACCCCCAAACCCGAAAACCACAACAACAACAACAGCAGCAGCAGCAGCAACAACAACAACATCAATAACAACAAAAACAAACCCAACAAAACACAAGACAAAAACAAAACAAAAACAACAAAAATACCAAAGAACAAGCAAAAAGCAAAAATTCCAAATACCCTTAAAAAAACAACAACCCAAAAACCCAAACAAAATCACCCTACCCCCAAACAACCCCCCAAACAAAAAACAAAAACAAAACAAACAAAAATCCAACAAACAAACAACCCCCAAAACAGAAAAAACAACAAAACAGAACAAAAACAACAACAAAAACAAAACAAACAAACAAACAAAAAAAATCCCCCCAAATCCGAACAGTCCGCTCCGCCCCTCCCTCAACAAACAATAAACAACAACAAAAGCCAACAGGGACAAAGTTAAATCTTTGCTTGGTTAGGAAAACTTCTACATATGTTGACTTACTTCAATGAACTAAAAAGAGAAGCATATAGAGTCAACAATTTGATAAGAAAATTCATATGGACAAACAATTTCACAAGAAAAGCCTGAAAGTTAAAGGATTTGACAAAAACCAAAAACAAAACAACAACAACAACAAACAAATAAGCAACAATATAAAACATAACAAAACGAAACAACAAAAACAAACAAACAAACAAAAAAAGTCATATGATCAATTGTTTGACAAGAAAAATCACATGGTTACACAAATTGACAGGACAAATCCCATGTTTAAACAATATCTTAAGAAAAACTACATGGTCAAACAATTTGACATGAAACATAGAGGATTCTCACAATTTGCGGCCCCATTCAGGTAAACAATTGTGTGGTAGATTCGTATTTGGTTCATCGTCATCATCATGGGCTGGATCTTCAAATTTATCATGTTCTCTTTTCATATTATGCTCATTGTTTGAAGACTTATTAAGAGCAGCAACATTTGTTTTGTTGAGGGCACTTCTGAAACTGGAAAACTGCAGCCTCTTTGACTTGGTTTCAAACGCCTCTGTATCAGTCGCATGCGTCTCGGGCTGATAAGAGAGGGTGGGTGGGGGGGGGGGGGGGATAGATGTTTTCAAATTAAGTGGATGATCACAAACTTGACTGCAAGGAGACATTTCTAAAAAAATCAAGCGTTTGAACTTGTTATGCCAAATCACTTAATGCTTTTACTAATCAAAGCTGCATGTCATCGAGAAACTTAAATTACGAAAAATGCATTGCTTTTCCGTCTCCTCAGGTCTTACCTTGGCAACAATACCGTTCGCATCATTGTTGTTATCATTTACATTTCTAGCTGCATCAAACAATTTTTGAACGGCTTTTCCTTTTGTAACTACTCGATCAATTTCACTTATTGATTCGTTGTTTTCAGCCTCTGTCATTTTCGTATTACCTGAAATGGTGAGATCAAAATTTAGGACATTTTTTTAGTCAGATACCAAATTTTCAATGCGTATGAAACAGTTATTTTAAACGTCACAATTGACCTAAGTGAATATTGAATTATGTATGTACATTGTAAAAAATAGTCCATATTCCTTTAAGAAATTTTACTTTAAAATGCTACCAGGTGAAAGATTACCAGAAAAAAGCCATATTGGAACTAATGTCATCAATGGAATCACACGAGAATGTTTTGTTGTGTTATATACATATATACTTCTACAAGGCTAAAAGTCATTAAATATCTTTGATGCTCTCTCAATCAAATTCAGGGAAAAGTCAAATGATTTGCTTCATTGTAAAAAAGTACAACTCTCATCATTGCAATAAAGAGGAACAATTTTAAATGATAATTTAAACGTTAAAAAAATGTTCTTTGAAACAGTTATTTTAAACGTCACAATTGACCTAAGTGAATATTGAATTCTGTAAAGTAAATTGTAAAAAACAGTCCATATTCCTTTAAGAAATTTTACTTTAAAATGCTACCAGGAGAAAGATTACCAGAAAAAAGCCATATTGGAACTAATGCCATCAATGGAATCACACGAGAATGTTTTGTTGTGTTATATACATATATACTTCTACAAGGCAAAAAGTCATTAAATATCTTTGATGCTCTCTCAATCAAATTCAGGGAAAAGTCAAATGATTTGCTTCATTGTAAAAAA
>JBCJKF010665941.1:0-12396 GCA_039654545.1 Plocamopherus ceylonicus | reverse complement strand
TATGTTCCACTTCAACACATCAATTAATATGTAACTTTTTTTTAGTTATCATTACATTTCGAAAATACAGTAGAACCCCCCATCAATGACCACCCCCCCCCCTCCCCCCAAGGAAAAAAAGAAAAAAGGAAAAGACGAAACAAAAACAAAAACAAAAAATAACTAGAGCTTCTATCAGTTATCTTTCTTAGCCTTCATCACAATCGAAGTGACAACCAAAATTACCTGAATGGAGGAGTCTGACTTTCTTTCTCTCCCTCAACAGCTAAGCCCTTATTGGGAAAACTACCCTTCAAGTGCTCTAGGCTCAGAAAAGTATCATTCCAATCTAGACATGGTTTTCTGGTAGGCAATCTGAAGAAAAATAAATTAAGTATTTAATTTAATAAAAAGATATCAGTATTAAAAGTAATGGACTAATGACTTAATTGACAGAGGAAGAAAGGAATGTTATTTCAAATGAGTTAAGAAGGAGAAGAAAGGTAAGAAGGAAGAGTAGATGGTAGATAGAAGGCAAAAATAAGAAAATAAAGAGAGAAAAAAACCAACTTAGAGTAGTGGGCGGAATCAGGATCCCCATAACCAAGAATGAGGTCATGCAGCCAGTCAGGTACCACACAGTCAGTGTTCATCAGGTCTCGGATTGTCTCCAATACTGCCTTGAAATTGTTCTCTTTTGGCTTCCTTCTCATCATCACGTTGAATGTCTCATAAACATCCTAGATAGAAATGGATAAATAAAAGTTAGCATTCCCAATTGATAAATTCCCACCTATCTCTGCATCCCTGTAACATACAACTTTTTCTTTGCAGAGAAATGAGAATATATCGAAAAGAAGAGAAATATGATAGGCTGACAGAAGATTGACTTAGCCGTAGTCCTCAAATTGCTGACAAACTCAACTCAGTTAGTCGAACATTTTTGTCAATGTGGCTAAAGTACTAATTTATGGTATTTTGATATTAGTGTACATTTGAGGCTCTGCTAGAAATCTTCTGTATCTTTATTGTATTGAGTGAGTTCAGTCAAAGAAAGCAAACAAGGATAAATATCTTTGTGATCATACCTCCTCCCCATTGACAGTTGCCGTCATATCCAGCTGGTACTGGTTGGGGTCCAACCACACTCTGTAGGTCCGGTTATCAGAGGTGAATTCAGGTTTTGGATCAGGACCTAGAATTCAATTTAACAACATGAATTTGTGATTCGTAAAAAAAATACAAATTTTAGTGTGTTCCATTTGTATCAATCAGTACATATGGAGTTTAAAACAATTAATCACAACTCGGGATATGTTTTTTACATACCATATTTTACCAGACATCTCCTACATTACAAAAAAAAAAAAAGAAACAAAAAACATATTTCCTGACAATTTGCAATTAAACATTGTCCATAATGGTAAAAATGAATTACATCATGAATCAACCAACATTCATGATCAGAGTTTATGTGAAAAATGTAACAATTTTTTACCTTCCTCAATAACTTTCCCACTCTCGTCCAGGAGACCTTCTATTTCACAGCCACGAACATAGACAAGACCAACCTTTAAAAAATGGATAAGAATGAAAAGTAATCATTTGATCATCTTATATGTATTATAAAAAATGAAAAAAAAATGTCTTTGATAAATAAGGTGTAACAAATTTTATGTATAATATTATTTTTCCAAGTCATGAATATGATAAGGCATTCACTGTCATCTTATCAGCGACAATGAAGTTTTAAAATCCAGCTGAAGAAAGTTTTTTAATTCATTAGGGGGACACAAAATGCCAGAATGTGGTATGTCAAAAAGATATGTTGGAAAAAGTACAACTTATGTAAAAAAAAAAAAAGATAAAAAATCAGTTAATACTACAATGTTTATCTTTTACTTTCTTTTTTTTTTTTTACCATTAAGCCTGCAGAGCACTTGTTCCTATAAAATCTCTAACCAAAAAAAAAAAAGGCAGCAATATGCAATACTGAAATTTCATTGGCTGACCTGAGGTATAAAAGGCTGTTTGTAATCATATTTGTAGCCAATGGGGGTTTCTGGTCGTAGTGTAAGCAGGAATGCAACATCATGTTTTCTAAGTCCTTCATGAAATAAAAATCGAAAGAACGTCACAGTAGAACATACATACAACAGCCATCCCACCCCTCAAATTACAACCACCTCCACAATAAGGGATGAGTTTAGCAAGTGCTGTTTACTACTGCTAACTGAAGGAGAATAAAGATGTCATCTTATGCCTGCCATGATAATATTCCCAATTGTGTACAGACCTTATAACTAGATTAACGCCCATTTGAAAAATGTTAAAGGTTTTTGTCCTTTTCAGGTCATGGTGCCAGATTCAATCTCTCCACAACAAAAAATGATGAATATTACCATGAAGAAAATTCAAAAAGAACACTCCATGAATCATGTGTACCTTGCCATTCATTTTTGACTTCCGGTCGCACACTGAGGTTGATGGTAACATCTGCTCTGACTTGAGCGGGATGATTTTCCCCAAGCTGAGGTTTAGCCACCTGAAAAATAAAAATGGATGTCAGAAAGCTTTTGGCTTTGATACGATACTGGCTACAATAAAAAGGATGGAGGTACAATTTAAAAACTGCCTCGCTTGCATTTTATTTTGATAGCACAGTCGTTACCGCCTAATTGGATGGTCGTCCGGAAGCAGCGAAAACGTCCAATTAGGCAAAATGGCCAGTTAGCTCAAAGGAACGGGCGAGAGGGACAACAGTCCGTGGTTGAACAATAATCACATCATCAAAGGGGTTGTATTTCATAAATAGAGGGAGCAACCTTCCCTTATCGAGTTTTTCTATCAAGGAAACAAAACCAAAAGTCAAGTGAAACAGAGAATCATTGTCCCAGTGTGTTGACCAATCAGAGGGATGGTTGTATTATTACATAGGTTTGGTCCAACATACAGCATGTCAAGCCCGATACCGTTGGGTCAAGGGGGTGGTTACTTAAAAATTGGGATGAGATATGATTGGCCAACAACCACGTCATGGCATAGGCCTAGACAATGCGTTACATGTTTGAGTGCTATCATGCCCTGAAAAAGTTTTGACACCTTAGCTCTGTATTCATACCTGGGCCAGTGCCCGCCAATTAACCCTTGCCAGACCCCTCTTTCCCTACGCTAAGCATTCTGGAGCACAATAGCCTATTCATGCGCAAAGTTGGTTTCTTTATGGCCATTGAATAAATTTGAATGTTGATGGTCAAATCTTTTTCCCCGATTCTAAGCAGTAAGTAATATATATATATATGACAGTAAAATAAAAGCTTATACAGTGGAGTTGCTCTAAGAACCCGGTGTCAGAGAGACAGAAAAAGCAGGTTCTTAGCCAAACTTTGATATTTTGCTTCCAGGTGTATGCATTTTATCAGGTAGGCTATTCCCTTAACCACAACAGCTCAACGTGGTGGTTCTCATCTTGAAAACGTCCTGTGATTCGTCCATTTTCGATCAATCAGAAAGGGGGAAACATTTGAAAAACAAAAGATTGGCAGAGAAAGCACACAACAGAGAATTGGAGGCGAATAGGAGACCATGACCGTCTTTGATGTTCCGTGCAATGCCTGCCCCTCGTAGTTGCTCGGCTTTCCCTTGGAACACAACATCTACGTAATCTTTTGTTATCTGTCTATCACTTTGTGTGGTCAAGCAATGGACAAGATGGGAAGTGCAACCTCCTCATGTCTATCAGATGGCCAAAGGGTTTATCGCTCAGTAATCGCAGCTGAGTGACGCGTTTATGTCACCTTTACGAATGTCATGACATGAGCAATAGCCTTCTCAAATATGTTTTTGTTATTGACTAACAGCTTTTCACATTTTCGGCAATTGCCTCCATCAAATTGAAAAATGTTATTTACTCTACCTCCAATGAGACTGTGTTCTAAGGCTGGTTGCACTACAAGTACCAGGTTCTGAAGGGGGTAGTTTTATACAGGAAAAATTTGGTTGCATGAACATACTGGGTTCTTAGGTGAAACTGGCTCTTAGCCGGCGGGTAATAAATCAAAATATTTACTCACTTGTCTGAAAACCTATCAGACCACTCATGACAAGGCTAGAAGTACTTTACTTGTGTATGAACTGATCCTAAAAGGAACTAATTCAATTTGAGTTAAGCGAAAATGGAGCGATTTTCAAAAATAAATGATGAAAAGTGTCAGAACAGACCTCCACAACATTGAAGGCATTGATTGGCTGTGCCATGCGGGCCCAACCTCCAAAAAGACAGTGGCCATCTTCAGCTTTCCTGGATTCCAAAAGGGGGAAAGAAAAAGAAAATATCATTGAAGTTACGAATGAAAGTTTATCCAATCCATCATATGCCCACAGTAAAGAGAGGGTTCAAGTGACAGGACATGAAACATCGATTACCATATGTAAATCACTGTAAATCTACCTTGAAGCTTCCAATAAAGCCTTAAATAACATAAGCATATGCGATTAAGATACCATGAAACATAATTTTTAAAAGTAAGGAATAAACAATACTAATACTGATGTAAAGAGAAAAATGATGGCAAATTTAATTTTAACACTTCTTCTCTTTAAGCTATTGTAATAAAAAAAAAAAAATAATAATAATAAAATTCCACTCAATTCATCCCTCGAGGGCAATTGGTCTTGATTTTAAACCGAAAACCTGGGCGTCAGCCTCAAAGAGCAGCAGTGCAAATGGAGGCAATATGTATAAATAACCTTGCCCAGGGTTTAATCATATTATTATTGTCCGGCACAGGCTTCAAACCACCAATCTTTCAGTTGCAAGCCCAAAGGACAATCTCAGTACCACTGATCACAATTTGTAACATGAGTCAGAATTCAAATTCCTTTGGACATTTAAATTTTTCATCACAGTCTCTAATATTTCATAATAATAAACAATTTGTTCTACGGTCCCACAATTAATATAAAATCTTTAAAAATATGGCAATTTACTGACATATCTTGTGGATGGAAAAAAATATAATAAACATGTATACCGGTACATAACGACAACAATTTATAGATATAATTTTCATTGAAATTAAAAGTACTGATAGTCTTTGTTCACATGAGCAAGACCATGAATCAGAAAAAATGGCTGGATGAGATCCACCAGCAATGACCTTTCATGCTAAGAGAATGAAATATCAAAGACCATTAAGATAAGCTTACCATGGCTTCAAGTGTGTAACAGCATCTTCAATATCTTGACGAATTTCATCTGTAAGAATGGCAAAAATCAATGAATTAAAAAAATGACAAGCAAGTAAAAGAATGGTACTTTAAAAATGCTTTTAAAGGAATTAAACTCAAGCCATCTTAGCAATTTTCAATCAGGGAGAAATTTTTTTTTTAATTCACAATTGTTTCTCCCTTCGAAAATAAGATAATTGATAAATTATTGATCTCAAGCTGTAAGAGGATGTGTCTTAACAGCTATGGAATGAAAGAAGGCTAAGGGCAGGATGTAGCTTCCTGTTCAAGCCAAAGAAAAGTGTCAGCTTTGAAAAACTTCATTTCAATACATCTCCTAAATTACAGGATAGCTATAATTACCATTTACCTGTAAAACACATTTTTGATCATAATACAAGATAGAAATAAACTGGGTCTTACATGTCGATTCTAATCTGAAGAGGTTGAAATTCCTTAGCAAATAATCATGGAGGGTGAGAAACTGTAGGTTCAGTTTTGGAAGTGCAAGGCATCCTGTGAAAGAGAGTACAAGAGGAGGAATTTAACTCATGCCAATCTCTTATATATCGGCTGAGAACAACTTACTTAACTCTAATCATGATTATGCAATTAAATCGCCTTATGGCACAGAGTTAAGTTGATGAATGAATGATCAATTTCTTTCTCTATTTTCTTCCTAGAAGAATGCGTCATGACCTGAGCCATTTGACCTAAATTTCTTTTTCTCATCAAAAAAAGAAAAGGGAAGAAAATAAAAACAATGAAAACCAGTGGAAAAAGTCTTCATTGGGCAGACTTTTAATAAAAACTTTTTTTTTTTTTTTTTTGGTGTGATCAGATTAAGAATGAAAATCTGCTTTCTTTGCTACTGTTTGAGAAAGGAGAGAGGCATTGAAATAAACCAAAGTAATCCAGGACATGCACTAAAGCAGTCAGACAGTGGTGAGAGCATCAATGGAATGTCAGGGTCATTTTGAGTAACGCTGGGACTACACTGAGGCTAGGCATTTAGCTCACAACTGTTCAGTTAACAATTGTGATGGATTTTTTGACATGGCAGATAAGCACTATAGAATATGATAAATGAAGATGATTTGCTTTTGCTGCATTTCATCAAAGAGGGAGCAGAGAGGGAAAGAGAACTCTAGAGAAAAGTGTTAAAATGCAGATATATAAGGGCAAGGAGATCAAAGACTTCAGCTTTCTTTTGTTGATTAGTTTTATTATTTGCGTTGTTATGCCAAGTTCTCCAAGGACACTTAGTTCTCCAAGGACACTTTTGTTTGTTCTCATTTCCATCCAACTGGTTCTGAGCATTCTGTAATATAGCCATATTTCCGCAGCTTTTAGCCATTTTCATCCTGCTTTTTGACAGTCTAGGCTTTATACCTGTAGATTATAACTGGCCATATAAGGCCTTTCATGAGATTTAATTTCAGTCTTATGGGAATGATTTAGTCTTTCCAGATGTTGCTCAGACTTCTCATTCTTTTCTTAGTCTTTGCCATGTTTATTCTGGGTTTCACATCATCAGTACAAGAACCATCATTTGATTTGATTGAGCCAAAGTACTTAAAATTTCGAGACAACAGCAAGAGAGGACAGAGTTGGGAAAAAGCGAAAAAGTAAGACAACGGGGCTAGGAAGAGGAAGGAAGACAAAGAAGGGGAGAAGGGGAAGGAGGAGGAAGAGAATAAAGAATTAAAAATAAAAGAACAAAGGTATTTATCATTACCTTCTCCAGAAAAAAACTCTGACGGTACAATGTTTTCATCCCAAATTATTTTTTCAGTGGGATAAAGAGGCATTTCATTGATAGCCTCTAACTGTGATCTTTTACGCTCATGTTTCCAAATCTGAATAGAGAAGTTATCAAAATGTTACAATGAAAATTAAGGCGTGTGTGAAACTAGTTTCTTAACTATCTAGAAACCCTAAACTGACAATGTTTTCCATCAACCTCCATATCATGATAGTGATTCTGTAGTCCTTCAAATTCAAACCTATCAACTTATAGGATCAGAGCTAGTGCCAGTTTCCATAGCATGAAGCAGACAGTGATAAATTTTAGGCATATCACTTTCTGAACAAAATGCAAGCCTATTGCACAATACGTTCTCAGTCAAAGCTGTATCCTTTTTCACCTGGGTCAAATGAAGCAACAAGGGTAAATTTACTTGCTAAAGGAAAAAAGACAACTATTGCTTGGTGATTTTAAACCCAAAATCTATCTGTCTATAATCTATAGCACTACGCAGATGCCACAAAGCCCCAAATCAAGATTCTACCGTGTTAAAAAAAAATTCACAGCTAAAATTTATCCTTTTCTCATGTATTATGACAAGGCAAACAAAACATTTTTTAAATCAGATTCAAAACCATAAACCTCCTTTTCAAAGAAATTAATTCATAATATAAAAAGATATTGATTCAACTGAGAGGAAAGTAAAATGTTATGAATCAAGTTCTTACCAGAACCTCCATTAAAAAGTCCTTTGAGAATGGTGATTGTTCCGTTTCCAAAGGGGGCAAATAATTTAGAAGTGCAAGAATTGTGTGAATATCCTCACCACTGTTGAAAAAAAGAAAATAAGCATACAATTTAAAATATCTTAGGGAAAGCTTTCGAAATACATATGAAAAAGAAAAGATGTATACATCTATTTTCAATTGCCTACTTGAATTCTAAAAAAAAAAAAAAAAAAGAGAGAGAAAAATGTTAGCCATATCAAAGTCTGTCTGTCTGTTTCATTACTCACATAATAGCTGACATGAATGATGACTTAATAAAATCGTTGTCATCTATGAATAAAAGAAAGTTTAAAACGCAACCTGCAGGTCCCATATATATTCAACCCACTGCTATTATTCGCATAAGTTCTCGATGAAATCGTCGTATTATATATAGCACTTTACTGACCCAGAATCTTCAATCAATTAATTAACCAATGAATTCTTAGATTTAGTACATGTGATCACGCATAACAATGACGCTTATGGGCTCTAAGTTCATAAGGGATTTGGGAACTCGGTCTGTCAACAAAGAGTACAACTTCCCATTGCCTATCATTAAATATACTGGGAAATCGTGAACCTAAATCTTTTCCTTATGATTAATGAAAAATTACCCACGCTATTTCTTAGTGGTGGGTATAATAGTATCGAGAGGGGATGTCCTATTTCTTCTGCTTGCTGTGTTACGGCTAAGAACCGTAATAGCTTTGTGAACTAGACTCAATTAAAGTCTGTCTTAAAGAATTTTACAGTGGCAGACGTCATTCTCAACATCAGCAAACTGTTGCATTAGCTTTAATTGGTCGAGGTCCAGATTTGATGTCTGGAGATGGGTAGTGGGAAGTTTTGACTCAGAGTATAAGTACACGTAATAGGCCTACATTGTACATCATTGTTGTTGTCGGGTAACGCTTATAGTTATACCGTGGCGGACCTAACTTTAAACTAGACATATATTCTTATAGCTGATAATGAAAACCTAAACAACAAAGGTGATGATAAGGATAACAACAACAATAATTATAATAAATAATCATCAATCACCTTAATCACAACAACCGACAATATGAATAACACATTAGCACTAATGTGCTTGAAGTGCATAATATTAAGAAAATCAACTCAGGACGATCAATCACACATTTCTGTTTTAAAAATATAAATTTGGGGGTTCTATGATGTAAACTTTGATAGTAAAACGGTTTTTAAAGACACACCCCTTGACATAAATGCAACCCATTGAACTCGTGAGGGGCCCTGCGGCAACAGCGCAGGCAGCCGTCGATGGCTTGGCTCGCCCACTTAGGCATTCCCCGAGGGAGTGAAAGTAGGCCAAAGATCAGGAATTGCTGGCGAGTGGCACAACCAAAGAATAGTGGTTGAGTTTTTAGGACATATGATTAGAAACTATTTGTATATTATTTTTTAAAACTTTGATCCACAGCAAAGTTTATAAGGCCAAAAAACAAAAAAAAAAGAAAGATAAAAAAAGACCATCAACATCCTGATAACATCAGAAGGCAGTCAGAACAAATATTGACAGCTTTCACTGCAGGTGCCAGATAGGAATGAATGACAAATGCCAGCTGTACAGATTACGTCAAACCAGGAATCCCATTACAGTACTGATAAGTCAATTTTCATCAGCTTTTCTGGTGGTCAAGGCTTCATTGCCAATCAAACTCCCACCATTATTGCCAGATTAATGTTTATTTTGAGTTTCTTTGGCATTCTTCAACACTTCCATGCTATTTAGTTGGATAATTTTTTTTGTTGTTTTCCCATGGGATTTTTGCTTTGATATGAGGCACTTGGCACATCTGCTAATGGCATGAAATACAACAATTTAGCTTACCCCTTGTGTCACAAATGTTATCACAGATAACAAAATAATCTACCAGTGCTACACTCACTCTCCTTACCTCCTTGGCTCAAAATGTTCAATTAAAGCCTTCTTCGAATCAACACTGGCAACATTTGTAATTGAAAATCCACGGAGATCAGGAAAATGCTTATACACAACAGTCTGTGAAAAATTATAATGTTCAAACATTTAAACGGTGTCAAGGCAGTACCAAACTAACAAAAAATAACACAAAACAAAAATGTGCTCCCTAAAAGAGACAATGTAAGCACAAGACAATTAAAAAACATAAATTCACATACATGCATCTATTACACAAAAGCAAAATAAAGCATTCAATCAATGTGAGTTTACTTTCTTTCTTTTCTTTTTTTTTTTTACCCCCTGGCTTGAAAATATTAATAAATAACAGTTTTCCTCCAAAAAAAGAACCTAAAAATTAAGTAATAAGAAAAAAGAACTCTGATATGATTTACACTGGCAATAGAAACTTATAAATCAAAACTCAATGTTCTTAAAGAAGGAGAAAATTAAAGTATTCTTAAAATAATAAGTGATATCAACAGCATTTGTCACTATGTTAATAAAAATAATATAGTAAATATAAAGTAAGTAAAAATATTTTTCACATTGTGTTAATTGTACAAGAATTTGACAAATTACAGTATAACAATTTCAATCACCTGTAAAGCAGTAACCCTGTTGTAATGAATATCAATTCTATCATGCATGTTGAGAGCTTCGCCAGTGATTTCATCAATTTCGAATTGGGCATAGGATTCTAGTGTTTCCAGAAGCTGAGAAGAGGAAAAAATGACGTATACCGGTACATGTAAAAGAAGGAAATGAAAAAACTTTGAAGACTGAAGTGATAGCTTTGCTTAATTTAGGGATTGTCTCCACCAATGCCAACCAACTACATAGCTTTGGCTTTCCCCTTTGACACAGATGGGAATATTTGCACCTTCCTCTGCTGACACTAATGTTCCTGAGTATTTCCAGATCAAGTATTATGTTTTCATCGAGGTTTTTGAGGTCATGGTATAAAGGGAATGGCAGTGTGGTAACAGGCCTCTATCTAAATTCATAATGATTCATGTTCTCAAGTTAAAATCAGTTGACATGTTTGCTAGTATCTCATAATAAGAATGTTTTATTTTCTTCATCAGATGTATCAGAAAAGTCTCCATCATTTTTCAAAAGTTTTGAGTTTCTTGTAAATCATGGCATTATTTTCATTGAGAGTGGCATCAAGAGATTTTCATTGGGTATTTTACTCCTGAAACTGTTCTTAACTGTTTGCTTTGGAATGCATTGAGCCTTTCTTCATCTGCTTTGTGGTCATATGCCAAAGCTGTACAACAGAACGGACTTGACTACAGAGTTATATAGCTGGAGTCTAATTTTCAGTTTCCTAAGTGCATAAATATTGTCATTTAAAAGGAATTTCCTGAACAATTATCTTTCCCAATTCAATTGAAATACATTGTAATGTAGATATTAATGTTTTTGGATGTGAGAATCAACAAATCCATCAAAATAAACATTTAAAAATTTTGTTTACCTGTCCAAAAAGTTTCCCTTCTGACCGAAAAATGAGTTGTGATAGTTTGCATCTGACTACAACATGTTTATCATCAATGAGAACATTGACAAATCTGCGAGTCGGAAGTTGCGCCTCTATATCAATAAGGAGTTCTAGAAACCGTTCACAATACTGAACTTTGTTTACATCAGCATGACCTGTGATTAAAGAAGTCAATATACATGCATTAAATTACATATATACAGGGTGTCAATAAAGTCTCTGTACAATTTTAAATATTTGCTTTACCGCCAAATAAAGAAATATTGTCGCCAAATTTGATGTGTATACATACTCATTAATGTTCGAAGTTTTTATTTTACTACATTTGCCTCTTTAATTTACAAAAATAAAAGAGAGTTTGTAGATTTCCAGAAAGTGTTAAAAACAGCCACTGCTGACGAAAAAGCGTAGTGCATGCAGTAGTCGTTTATTCAACAAAATCAGACACCCAGATTCAAAGACACTTTAGGAATACATGTAGATATGGAAGAGATCCACCATCTCGTTCATCAATTCAAACCTGGTACAATAAGCTTTTAGATATGGTACTGATTCAGTATTAGACAAAAGAAGGAGCAGTCGTCCCAAAACACCAGACGATAGCGCTCGTCATGTAGGGGAAATCTCCGCTCATTCTCCTACAAAATGTGTCCGAGCAGCTGCGAAACAGTTACTGATTCCATGGTCGACAGTGAACAAAATTTTGAGCAAAAATTTGAAATTCTACTCGTACAAATTGCAGATGGTGCGGCACTGGAGTCGAATGACAAGCTGAGAAGACCTGAGTTTGCTTTTGAAATGTTAGAGAGAATTTCTGAGGACCCTGACTTCCTCAGTTTGATTTGCTTTAGTGATGAGGCAACTTTTCATGTATCAGAAAAAGTGAACAAGCACAACAGCAGGATCTGGGGTTCTGAACAGCCCCACATGTTCCCGGAAATTCAGCCTGGCAGTCTTAAACTAAATGTGTGGTGTGGAGTCCTGTGCATTTGGATCATCGATTTCCGTCTCGATTTGCTTTTTGCGTCAAATGGCGATCATGTACAAGTTTCATAAAATAATGCACACTCACTCACTCACTCATTCCCGTGACCGGGATGGTCGTGGGGGAGACATGGAGGCCGACTTAGACACCAGAGATTGCCAAACGGGTCTGTCTTCTGCAATTCGTATAAGGGTGGGGCTGTCCAATCGGGTCCATTCTTTGATGTTATCCATC
>JBCJKF010665830.1:0-12396 GCA_039654545.1 Plocamopherus ceylonicus | reverse complement strand
CTTATGTCGACATTCTCTTAAGTCGACGTGATTTCGAAAGTCCCAGCAATGTCGACTTATGCGGGTTCTACTGTATATGCTGACAAAAAATGGGGTTTCCATTTAGAGTACAGTAGTTACCGTTAAATGTCTGGTGGTGGCGAAGCAGAGAAAAAGGGCATTTAAGTGACATGGATATTTAACTGGCAGGCTTGAGATGGGCGTTGCCATCACTTTTAAAAGGGGTGATAAATGAATATGATGCATCAGGCATGAATAAGGCCCTTACCTGACTGTCCATCTCTATTTTCATTAGAAGGAATCATAACAAAGACAAGATTGCAGTTTCTTACTTCTTTGGTTTACTTAGAATATAATAAAAAACCTGTCTCATTGTACGTTGCTATTACATGGCGGCACATAACAGCCTATAAATTGTCGTTCAATGGTAGGATTAGAGAATGAAATTTCAATGAGCATCAAGCCATGATTAGTTTACATAAAAAAGAACATCAAATCCATTGCAGCAGCACTCCACTTAACACGACCTCAGTTAACGTGGCACTCCGGATATGGTGACCTTTTTTTTTTTGAGTCACGACTAACTTTCCTCTTATTCTTTGTTAGAAAACCTTGGTTAAGATGACATGCCGACTCCGGTTATGGTGACCAAATTCTCAGTGCACATAGCTTTTTTTCGCCCGATTTGTTGGACTTTCCACGCTATCTGGGGCACTAAATACTGATAATTGAGTGATACCATGCAGCAACAGTATACATACATAGGCCTTGATCTAGTATAAAGCCATGGCTTAGAATTATACAATGCACATACGATTGGAAAGTAGGAGGAGGGGAGGGAAGAAGTTCAGATCAGACACGGGGAGAGGCAAAGCATGGGCCTTCCATGCGATCTGTGAAGACGTGGCGTGACAAGGCAAGCCTACAATTTGCAACCTTCAGTTAGATCTAGCCTGCACTACAGTGCAATAATGTACTAGGCCTACACACAATCAAAGTTCGAAACTGAAACGCAATCGAAGTGAATCTACAACTGGCCCAAAACACGAATGAATGTCTCAATCACGTCGTTTAGGCTAAAGCTTTTTTTTGTTGACACCAAGTACAGTTTGAGGAGAACGGTAGGGGAGGGGTGATGCGTGTTTCTTTCAATCTGACAGGGGTGTGAAGAAAGGTAACACAGAGGTGTGAAGACCTGGCATGATAGTATTGATAGACTGTGGGTAAGAGACGTGAGCGGATAAAAACATTTCATCGACAATCTTCAATTACAATAACTACTGGCACCGGTACACTAGATCTAAAATTTGCCTCATACATTGCTAATGGACACCAATCAAAAGCCGACAAACAGCATGAATGATTATATTATGTCGCTCAGGCATTTGTCCTTATTCAGCTTTTGCTTCTACTTCTATGCAGTTAACTATTCACACCTTTTCCTTATCGTACTGATAAAACTGTTTTCTTTTGCATCCATTGTGCATTTTGCATCATCAACAATTATTATGTTTGTTGTTCGATGTAGGAACAAAGTTACTTCTTTTGAACTCCGCTTAGCATGACATCCGCTTAGTACGACCATTTTTCCATGGTCCAATGAATGTCATGCTAACCAGTGTGCACTGTAGATTGAACCACAACAGGTGACTAGCACTGACCCAAATCAGGGTGTACTGGCAGTGTATGAGGAAACAAAGGGCAAAGTCAGTCAGTCATGACATCAAGGCTAGGTGCCCCTTTTAGGTCATGTCAAATGATGATGTGTAAATGCCCTCACAGGATTACACCATACATGTATATAATAAAAATTGTTTTGTGACTTAAACAAAGCTTCAGTGATGCCTTGCTGACAGTGTAGGAAGTAAAAATCAATCATGCAAAAGTGACCACAAATTGAATTTTCCTTCAGCATAAAAAATGGTAGGAAAACCTGACTGTGCTAGGAAAAATGGGCATCTATCCAACATTTTACATTTCAGATCGGGCATTGATTGATTGCTTTACACCCCATTAACTACTTGGGTCATCTCAGGGTGAAAAAAGAGAGGAAAAAAGGGATGCCAAGGAGGCAAAGAAGCATATATAGAATAAAAGTAAAAATACACGGTGAAAATGACAATAACATGTAGCAAAAAGGAGAGATGATTTACAGTGAAAATAAAATCATCTCTCAAATACAATATAATGATGGCCATCATGCTCCAAAATATGCACTGCGATAACCCCCTTGGATGTTCTATCCCCCTTTGTGTACAAAAGTACTCAGTCCGTCTAGATAGCAAGTGACTCCGTTCGTAACAGTAACACCATGCATATGAATGGGGGATAGCCACCAAATTTGGAACCCAGGTAAGTCGGCATCAAACTGATCCATCCCTCCATGAGGCCTAAATGCCTCCCCTCCTCCACAGCAACCCCAACAATCCCCTCTCTAATACTGCAGTAAAATCAGTGGCATTTCCACATGACAGAAATGTCTTCTAGAGCAATACTACATTAATGTTGCACCCAAGGGAGAGGCTTTCTCGTCATAGGATGGACTAGAAAGTGGCCCTACTGCCGGATCGGGCATTTAAAGGGGTGATTTTAATACGAAAAAATCAGTTTCAGCCAATTAGCGGGTATTAAACTGAAACGCGTTTATCCGGCAGGCATTTAAGCAGCAACTACTCTAAAAAGAGAATGGATAGCTCAGTGGATAGGGCACTCGTCCCTCTTGCCAAAAGTCAGGGGCTTGTGCAGGCTTGATTTCAAATTCAAAGTTTTCTGTTTTTTTTTACACCTCCTTGTTCTGTGGTAAGCGGGATGAATTAGTGCCTAGTTCCATTGAAGACGGATGATAAGCTAAATGTCTCATGTGCATCTGTGCATGTAAAACCCTCAGTGATTAAAATCAAAAAGAGCAGGCCATACCAGCCATCACCCTGGCAAAATTCGATCCTACCAAAATAGTCATTGGGCACCCATACTCCCTCTAGAATACAAGCCCAGGCGTAGCAATAAAATTGCTAAAAGATCGTCAACTCTGACGCAAAAGGCCATTACTGTCAAATGATATAGGCCTTTACCATAGATGATACTGATTAAATGGGATAGGGGGCGTAGTGACCCTGCGGACAGAGCGTTGGGCTTCGGACCGAGAGGTCACGGGTTCAAACCTGCATAGGGAAATGCGTTTTTTCCTTAGGCAAGAAAATTTAAACATGTTGCTTCATTCAACCCAGGTGAAAATGGGTACAGCTTGGCTGGGAAGGTATTCTGCAATAGACTAGCATCCTATTCAGAAAGTGATAAATCTAATCTGCCACTGTCAACTTCATGCTACAGAAGTCCAGATAAGCTCCGGCCCTATAAGCCGAATGGCTTGAAAGGACTGCATAGATGATACAGATTAAATGGGATAGAATAATTATTTTCACATCCCATGTGACAAGAATCCAAACATTTGAATAGTCTACATAATTTTAAAACGTTTTCTATCTTTCAGAAATACCATGGATGCCATTATTATCAATACAGAGAGAAATTACAGATGGTGGTAAGTGTGGAGCAAATATAACTGATAATTTTCGGTAGCTTGGCTCTGATGGTTGTTTATCTTCTATTCTTCGTTTCTCTTTATGTTCAATCATGTCTGATGTCAGTGTATGTGGACGAGAGAGCATTATCCTACAAGATATTTGATTTGACCATGTCAAGCCAAGGGAAGGGATCAGATTATTTTCACTTGATGTTGAAGCTTCCAAGTTTGAAGACACCTGAAATGATAATTCAATATAAACTTTGAGAAACAATGACTTAACAATTTAGTTAAGATAAATTCAGATGGTTTTAAGCATACTTAAGGCATACTACTTCATCATAAAAAAAAAAAAGTGATTCAATGCTCCTCTAAGCTTTATAGCAAATGTTCATTTCTCCTTGTCTTAAAAGTTACAGAGGAATTTTTTTTTTTCTGAATCTGCCTAGTCAATCATGAGATATTAATATTAGAGAATCAAGAAAGAAAGATTAAAAAGATGATAAAGGAGTAAAATTGACCACACTGAACTTGGTGTTGTTCAACTTGATTTTTTTTTTTTTTTTTTTTTTTTTTGGGGGGGGGGGGGGGGGGGGGGTCTGGGGAAACCAGGATCTTGGTCCACATAGCAACAAAGACTAGGGTCACAAGAATCTCTGTCCACATAGCCACACAGACTAGGGTATCTAGAATCCTGGACCACATCACCACACAGACTAGGGTATCTAGAATCTTGGTCCACATAGCCACACAGACTAGGGTATCTAGAATCTTGGTCCACATCGCCACACAGACTAGGGAGACAGGGATCTTGGTCCACATAGCTACACAGACTAGGGAGACAGGGATCTTGGTCCACATAGCCACACAGACTTGGGAGACAGGGATCTTGGTCCACATAGCCACACAGACTAGGGTCACTAGAATCTTGGTCCACATAGACACACAGACTAGGGAGACAGGGATCTTGGTCCACATAGCCACACAGACTAGGGTCACTAGAATCTTGGTCCACATAGCCACACAGACTAGGGTCACTAGATCTTGGTCCACATAGCCACACAGACTAGGGTCACTAGATCTTGGTCCACATAGCCACACAGACGGGTCACTAGAATCTTGGTCCACATCACCACACAGACTAGGGTCACTAGATCTTGGTCCACATAGCCACACAGACTAGGGTCACTAGAATCTTGGTCCACATAGCCACACAGACTAGGGAGACACGGATCTTGGTCCACATAGCCACACAGACTAGGGAGACAGGGATCTTGGCTATGTAGCGTCACTAGAATCTTGGTCCACATAGCCACACAGACTAGGGAAACCAGGATCTTGATCCACAGAGCCACACAGACTATGGAGACAGGGATCTTGGTCCACATAGCCAGACTAGGGAGACAGGGATCTTGGTCCACAAAGCCACACAGACTAGGGAGACAGGGATCTTAGTCCACATAGCCACACAAAGGTCACTAGAATCTTGGTCCACATAGCCACACAGACTAGGGAGACAGGGATCTTGGTCCACATGGCTACACAGACTAGGGAGACAGGGATCTTGGTCCACATAGCCACACAGACTAGGGAGACAGGGATCTTGGTCCACATCGCCACACAGACTAGGGTCACTAGAATCTTGGTCCACATAGCCACAGAGACTAGGGAGACAGGGATCTTGGTCCACATAGCCACACAGACTACGGAGACAGGGATCTTGGTCCACATAGCCACAGACTAGGGAGACAAGGATCCCTGCCTGCCACCAAGCCTAATAATAATATTGAGACAAGAATTGTAGTCCATGCACTCCCACCAATTGTGTCAAATCTTGAAAGAAAGCACATGTTTTGGAAAAGAAGCCTTTGCAAATGATTTGTGATAAAAGTCAGATACCCCATCTCACTAACATTTGTCAAAAGCAATGGTCCAATTGATATTATGCCAAAATCGTTAATTTGAAAATCGGATATCTTGATCTGTTTTTGCTTTTTTTCTCCATTGATGTATTAAGTGTAGTCCACTGTGGAACCTTTCAAAATTGCCCACCAATTGTCCGCAAACACAACCTGATTCATATAATATTGTGATGAAACAAAAAACAAAACAAAAACCATAGACAAAAATAACTACTATTCATTTTATTCCATCCCCAACAATATAAATGCTTACTATGGACATAGACAGAGTTCAAACCATATTTGAAATACAAGAGTAATAGTATTAAGAATACCTGATTGACACAGACTATTGGGACATTGTATTGTAGTGCTAATCTCTGCAAAGATGCTGCAAAATTATTGAGGTGCCTGGCCCTTTCCATGGTCTGTGTTGCATCATAATGGCATCGGAAAAGAGCAGCAACAGAATCAATGATGACCATGTCAACAATGCCTCGATTCAAAAGGACAGGCAGTTTTTTGCCAACACAAAACTCAAGAGTTTCCTGAGGAAAGGAGCAAAATGTTGTTGTGTGGTTTATGTATTAGTGATAAATGCTTTTGCTTCATCAAGATGTTAAAAGGTAACAATTATTCATTAATCAAGATAGTGTCATTAAACAAAATCGAACAATGATATATAATACATGTACATGTAAGAATAATGAATATCTGCAGAGCGTTTTCAGATAAAGCCTGAATCTTAAGGTGATCAATAAGCAAAATAATATTATAGGTCTGCGTACTCCAAAAAAAAGTACCATTAACATGCATAGAAAATAAGGTTATAAATACACACACCAACACAACTATATGAAAAAAAACAACAAGTCCTTTCACCCCTGTTGGCTCATAAGCCCGGGAGCTTATCCGGTTTCTATAGCATGAAGAAAACAGTGAGAGTCTAACACATTCTGTAAAGGATATGAGTCTATTTCAGAATACTTTCCCAGCTGTAGATAGAGCCATTTTCGATTTGGTGGAAGGAAGAAACAGGTGACAGTGTTCTTGCTTCCATAAAAGGTGTATTAGAATCAATTACTTCTTTTTATCTTTTTTTTTTTTTCAAAGATATTTACTTAAATTTTAAAAATTAATAACAACAACAGGGTCAAAGTAATGGATAAGTATCAATATAAAGCAAAACATATTGCTTTATTCAAGCCCAAAGGTTACACACAAAAGATATGTAAAAAGACGGTAAGAGAAGAAAGGAGGATGATAAATATGATGATGATGATCGTAATATGATAAGAGTAACAGTGACAGTTGTTCTATAATGGTGACAGTGATAATAGTGATAACCATGATGATACATGTATTAAGATTATGATTCATGCTGGATTTTTGCTTACCAGATAATCTTATTTCAAAGTAGCAATATACTTAGTATGCACATTGTATACAATTTGATTTTTTATTTCAATGGATTGTATCTCATTTTTGGTGTCCTGCAGGGTTTGGGTCTAACGTCCCACCTGTTGAAAGATTGTTGATGAGAAGGGGCCTTAGTTGCCACAAATAGCTGCTCAAAATCATAATCAGGTACAGTGGCTGCTGCTGAGGTTGTAGTCCTGCTTTTGACATTAAACCACTTGCAAATAGCCTGAAGACAAACATGTGATACCCTAAACCTCCATAAAGAAGGACTCTAAGCATGGCGACTACTACATAATCTTGAAGGAACAAAGAAGAAAACAAATTCTGAACCAATGCTTATTAAAGGCGAGACCATATCTGTGGCCAGGAAAAAAGCAAACATCTTCAATAAATTCTAAGCCAGTAAATAAATCCCAACAAAGGAAAACACTTGACGTTGCCTTCTGGAAACAAATAAAAACAGCAAAACATTTACCAATATCAGCAGCAGAGTCCGCAATTTTCAACAATGATTTCGAGCTGTCTTCTTCTTCTTTGATTCACTTCAAGACTACACAAAAAGACCAGTTTCAATTATGAATGGAGTGGTCTTGATTAGTTCATTCACTTGACCGTGCAGTTTTGTGGTCAAGTCTGTCTCCACAGTCCAGTGTTTGTTCCTGATGTTGTCATACAGTTTGCAGTGTTGGAGTATGTGTTCTGCATCCTGCCTATGTGCTCCACACATGCAATGCCCAGTTGTTATCTTGAATTTTCCGTGCATGTGTGATTTTAGTCAGTTGTGTCCTGTTCTTAGTCTGAAAATGATGACTTGTTGTTGACATGACAAATTGTGGTAATCATCCTTTGTTCCTGGTGGTTTCCTCCTCACATTCTTTGATGAGACGTCTTTTTTCTCTGTAGCTTATTTCTTGGTCGAGTTGTTTCTCCTTTGGATCCCTTCTTTGCCAATCTGTCTGCCTTTTTGTTACCAGGAATTCCACAGTGTGAGGGTATCCACTGTAAGACTAGCCTTCTTGCTCATCTCAGCTGTTGCAAAGCTGTGGTGACGTATTGTAGTTTCCACATTTTTAATTCCTCTAGGACTGCCCGTGCATCTGTCAGAAGGACTGTATCAGAGTTCTCCGTTTCCTTCTCCTGCAGTATATTTGTTGCTTCTACTATTGCAATTGTTTCTGCACGGTAGTTTGAGCAGTATTCACCAGTGGAAATGCTCCTGTCTTCACTGGATCCATCTGGATGCTCAATATCCTTTCCTTGTGGCACTTTCAAGCTACGGTATCTGAAATGGACTATGCAATGAAAAAGCTAAAATAGTGACAAGGATCAGGCCCTGATCAGGCCCTGATGGCATAAAAAACAAAACCTTGGAAAATCAGCTAAGCATGTACAATTCAAATTTATAAATCGAACATGGCGGGAGAATAAAATACCAACAGCATGGCTCACAGCAACAATAAAACCCATTTTGAAACAAGGCAAATCTGCTGGAGAGCCAAGAAGCTACAGATCAATTTCTCTAACGTCATAAACTAGGAGGTCCCATGTGCCTTTGCGCATGTAAAAGAACCCTCGGTGATTAAAATCGAAAAGAGCAAGCCATATCGGCCGTCACCCTGGCAAAATTCGATCCTACCAAAATGGTTATTTCGGTATCATGCACCCCTACAACCTCTTCTGCATCAGACTTATTGACTAGTTCATTACTCTGAATTCAAGTAGAAGAGGCAAAGATCGGAGGGGAAGGGAGTGTGGCTGGGCACCCAAACTCCCCCTATACTACTAGCCCAGGTGTAGCAATAATAGTTGCTACAAGATCGTTAACTCTGACGGAAAAGGCCATAATGTTCAGGTAAGCTCACAGTGAGAATGGTCAACAACAGACTATACTGGCCTGGTGGCTAGAAAAGAACGAAATAATCAATAACAGCCAAGCAGGTTTTAGAAAGGGGGCGCAGTGGCTCTGTGGTTAGAGTGTTGGGCTACGGACCAAGAGGTCACAGGTTCAAACCGCCGGATGGACATGCGTTTTTTCCTTAAGCAAGAAAATTTACCCCTGTTGCTTAACTTGACGAAGGTAAAAGTGGGTACAGTTCCCGCTGGGAAAATATTCTGCAATAAGCTAGCATCCAATTCAGAAAGTGATAGATCTAATCTGTCACTGTCAACTTCATGCTACAGAAACTGGGATAAGCTCCGGCCCTATACGCTGAGACTACTAGGCTCAGAAAGGCTAACTCTTCAGGCTGATTCAAAACACCTTTGATGGCTTTCAGTTCAGAGTCGTAAAAACACAACGGCAGTAATTACCAACCTGCTGCAGGCTTATGATAAAGTATGGAGAAAGGGCTTTCTACTAAAGATGACTAAAATGGGAATTAAAGGTAACCTCTTTAAATGGATCCAATATTTCCTGAGAAATAGGACCATCTCAACAGAAATCGATGGGACAAAATCATCAAAGAGGACATTAGAGGAAGGCCTACAACAAGGATCAGCACTCAGCTGCACTTTTTCTAGTATTCATAAATGACATCACGCAGTATCTGTCTGTCTCAAAAGCACTTTTTGCTGACGACCTAGTCATCTGGACTTTAGATAACAATCTCATCTTGTCAAATTATGAACAAAATAAAGCCTTAACGACAATATCTGTATACTGCAACCTCTGGAAACTAAAAATTAACACTCAGAAAACAGAACACACTATCTTTACCCACAGGTTACCTGCAGGCATAAAACTGAAAAAAGACAAGTACAGCTGAAACTGAATGGTGAAAACCAAAAGAAAGAAGAATACCCAGTTTGCTTAGGTGTACAACTGGACATGGGGAGCAGACAAAAGAACACTTTGCCAGATGTGCTTGGGCTACATTAGATCAGCATACGGCCTCCCATTACAAACTATTGCTAGCACCAAAGCGCGATCCTCCCTCGACCAGATACAAAACCAAGCACTCCAATTAAGCAGTGGAGGAATGAAAACAACACAGACCGCAGCATGCGAAATAGATGCTGATATAGAACCAAAAGAAATACTCAAAAATCCCCGCATGGAATAACCTTCTTCCTCCCACAATAAAAACCACCCTTATGGATGAAACAGCCATCAAAGAAATACTTCCCTCCATACTAAAATGTTTAACCCTTGAAACAATTGGCAGCTAACCCCAAAATGCAATACATGCATACACAGATATCTCAGCATTTAAAAGCACAAACTCTGCAGGAATTGGCATATACATGATGTATCCTGATGGTTCAACCCATGAAGTTTCAACCTTCATTAAGTACTGTACGATCCACGAAGCTGAGACCATAGCCATAACAAAAGCGGTTGAACTAATCCATCAACAAACTGGAGAAAGAGAAAGCTGTGATATTGTCATCTTTACAGACTCTAAATCATCCCTCAAAAGTTTAAAAAATCCATACGACAACACCATTAAAGACATAAGCCAGGCTGTGAGATTTATTCATAACCTCCAAGCATCATGCAATACAGTACTTACCGCCTATTAGTCCGTTCCGCCTAACAGTCCGCTTTCTGGACGAAACGTTATTTTTTGCTATATAAATAACCCCTCTAATAGGCCGTTTGGAAATCCCGAGTTCCGGCTGGCAGTCCGCTTTTACCGAGACACACCAGGTCTACCAACAATATTGTCTTCATTTTATAAGGTGGAATGATTCCGCCTCCGCCCAAAGTCAAAGAGTGAATGGCCTATTGCAAGGCCGTCTTTTGTCCTCTACCCACAATTAAAAGACGTACACTGTCTGGCAAAGGTACATGTGTATGGTGATACGTAGCCATGTAATAAGACATCATCGCAAACAAACTGTCTGTCACCTACGGTCTGATTGTAACAGTCTTAGCCAATCGCTGTCGCCTTCTCTTCCTCATGAACACACATTTGAACATGTGTAAAGCATCTAGTCGTTCAGACCGGGCCTTACGCAACGGCGTGATAAGCGTTCCATTGTGGAGGTAGTCCGTTCTTATCTCTTTCGTGTCGGCGCTGATTACACATCACATGTATCCATTGACATTCTACCCCAGGCATTTCAGATTACCTCCCACCCCCCAACCCAAGAAAAAAAAAGAAAGAAAAAAAATCACATGACATTAAACAGAGCGCGTCCTGGTGGACGCACGTCCGATGACAAGGGTCGATAGATAAATAAATTGACCTCTGATGTTTGTTGAGTGGTCAGCTGATCAGCATTCACTGAATAGTCCGTTCCGGCTAATAGTCCGTTTTTGCTGCTTCCCATGGACCGGACTTATAGGCGGTAATTACTGTATAAAGATAACACTACAATAGATCCCAGGACACAACCATAATCCAAGAAATGAAAGGGCTGACAAGCTTGTGAAATAAGGATCATCAAAAGAACAGACACAACCTGCAGCTTAACAACTGTAAAACAAATCCTCAAAAACAACTTAAAAGAAGAACGGTTAAACTGTTGGGCAAGAGGATCAACAAGATGAAAAGTGTACACAGAAATGTCCAAACCACAACTAAAAGACAAAATAAATACACATATTAGTAGAAGAGACCAAACTATAATCTTCCAAATCTGAACAGGACATGCCCATCTAAATGACCATATAAACTAAATTAAACTGACCCACCCAATCCTCAGTCGTAACTGTCCTCACCCCTATGAGACAGTACAGTAGAGCTCGGGAATAACAAATTTGACTGGTCTGCCCCTAATTACTCACTCTTTCCAAGTTCTCGCTATTCCCAAGCAGCTAAAAGGATAATGAAAGACTACTCAGTTGCTTGAAGTTGAAGAAAAATGTTTAATTTCATATGAGTGTTTGTAAACACTATGTTCATGTTTGATGTGTACGAGTGTGATGCTGAGATGGTGTAAAATTCATCTCGGTACGACTCTGATACCGTAGACTATGTCTTGTACGTTGGGCTATATTTTTCTCAGACTGCTTTAGTTTTACCCTCCGTAGTCCTAGCATGGGATCACTATTTCCGAGTTGACCTTTTTTCACTTACACTACTTTCATGCGAATTTTAGTGACTCAAAAAAGGGGAAAAAACAGGGATTTAGATTTTACTCGCTATTTCCAAGCTCTCCCCATTTCCGAGTGTGTCACTTTCATGTTCTAGTGTACAACGTCTCCTGTTTGAATGTCCAGGCCTTCTGAGAGCCTGGATAGATCTACTACATGAACAATTCTCCATACGCAACACACTCTATGGAACAACACAACAACTGAGAAACTTTGCAGATTCTACAGACTTGCATTGGCTGCACAAGAGTATCCACTCTGCAGAGTGATTAGAAGAAGAAGATCGATATTGGTCATATTATAGGATGTTACCGGGGACATTCATGGCTTTATTGGACATCCTACGTCCAGCCTTAACAAAGACAGAAATTTCCTTCAGAAGACCAATATCGGTAGCCGAGAGGCGAGAAAGAGGAGGGAGTGGGAGAGGGGGAGAAAAAGAGAGAGAGAGAGAGAGAGAGAGAGAGAGAGAGAGGGAGAGAGAGAGAGAGAGAGAGAGAGAGAGAGAG
>JBCJKF010665609.1:0-12403 GCA_039654545.1 Plocamopherus ceylonicus | reverse complement strand
GTTGTTATCGTGCCTGTTTTGCTTCTTTATCATTTCTATATGTCCAGATTGATGACCATCATCATTGACTGATAATATAGTTCGCAAATCATAATTGATCACGTCTTTGAGGATTATTGTTCAAACAGAAAAAAATAAACAAAAAGAAAAAGACAAAATAACCCCCCCCCCCACACACACAAAAAAAAAAAAATAAGCAGAAGAAAATGAACAAAAGAAAAAAAGCACAAAAGAAAATAAACAAAAGAAAAAAACAAAAGAAAATAGGCACAAAAATAAGACAAAGAAAATTAAAAAATAAACAAAACAAAATAAATAGAAGAAAACAGACAAAAGTCAACAAACGAGAGAAAATAGATAAAAGATAATTAATTAAAACAGAAAAAAAACTAAAGAAAAAAAAACGACAAAAAAGCAAAAGAAGTTATAAAAAAACAAATTAATCTTTAAAAATAAAAGAATCTAAGTATGTGTATATACATATAAATTTGTGCAACTTTTCAGTGGAATAAAGGACGTATTAATTAATGTTAACATACATTAATGCAATGGGAAGGTCGATAACTCCATAAATCTGGTGTTTTCAGCATACATTCCAAAAAAGCTTTGTACTTTCTCTTCGTTCCGCTCAAAGGTGAAACGAGCAAATAAATAAAAAAATAATAAATGAATAAATAAATAAATAAATACGTTAAAATGATAATATAATGAATAATAATAATTGTGACATTAATAATAATAATGATAGTATTATTAGCAATAGTGAAAATATTAATAATGATAACAATAATAATAACAATAATAATAATGATGAGGATGATGATGATAATAATAATAAAAATAATAATAATGATGATGATAATAATAATAATAATAATAATAATGGATACCATTCATATTAATATAGGAATAGTGATGATAGCAACAATAATAGTAATAATCATAATAATGATAAAAATATGATAATGATGATGATGATAATAATACATGTAATAATAATAATAATAATAATAATAATAATGAAAATATGCTGCTGCTGCTGCTGCTGCTGCTGCTGCTGCTGCTGCTGCTGCTGCTGATGATGATGATGATGATGATGATGATGATGATGATGATGATGATGATGATTATATTAATGAGACTGGTTATGTATGAAAATGAAGAAGATAATGATAACGATGACGATGATGATGATAATAATAATTATAATGAGGATGACAATAATAATAATGATAATGATAATAACAATAATAATAATGACAATAATAATAATAATAATAATAACATTCATAACAATAATAATAGCAACAAAAACAGTAATGATAATAAACAATAGTATAATGATGATAACGGAAGATAAGAAAGAAGACAGACTATTGTTTATCAGATCTAGGTCCCTTGTTAACTCCTCCGAGAAAAGAAAAGAAAAAAGCAACAACGAAAACACACGTGGGCACTTAAATCAATTGTGCAATCAAAAGCCTCAAATACGTTTGGTAAAAGGCTACATTAAAGATAGTATTATAAATCCTTGCTGGTCCGTTCCAAATCGAAGTGTCTCATACTTCCGCTAGGTGAAAAGAGTCTCATACTTCCGCTAGGTAAAAGGAAAGCAACAAAAACAAAATGTCTTTTGTCGCAACATTTCAATTCCTTTGTATGTATTGTGAAACGCACTGTAAAATCTTCGGGCCAGCGAGTGGCTCTTTAAGTTCACCGAGATTGACCTTGAACGTTTTGTTTCATGAACCTAAATAATCCATATAAAAGTATAAAGAGTTTGGGAAAGCAACTCGTGTAACCAAAGAGAAAAAGGAAGGAAAAACGGGAAAGACCAAAATACGGAAACACAAAAAACACAAAAAAAAACACACAAAAAACCCCCCAAAAAACCCACCTCACCCCGTTATCGAAAAAAGGAAGAAAAAAAAAGAAAAATAAGAAGATAAAAGAAAAAAAAGAAAAGAAACAAAAAATAAAATAAAACCAAACTAACTTGAAAAACAAACAAACCGATAAGCAACAAAAACAGCATAAAAGTGGCCCAAAAAGCAAAGACAAAACCAAAGGAAGAGTAAAAAGAAAAAAGAAACCAAAAGAAAAATAAAACAAAAAAGGAAATTGTTGGCTGCCAGTGCCAGTGAAGAAAAGCTACATGCGATACGCATGCAGGGTACGCCAGCAGGGCCAAGTGTGGATCTTTAAGATTGCTTGTAAGGCTCTCTCTGCTTCTCCATTAGATTTTGGGTAGCGAGGACTACTCGTGAGGAGTTTGAAATCATTTTTCCTACAGAAGCTTAGAAATTCTGCTGAATTGAAAGGATTATTGTCCAAGCGGACAACTCCCAAGGTTCCATGTCTTGCGAACACAGATTTAAGTTGTTCGACCATGGAAGACGCCGACAGTCTGACAAATTTTCCCACTTCGATGAATAGAGAGAAGTAATCAACAACCACCAGATAATATGAATTATTGAAAAGCACAGTGCCTGCAGCAACTTTTTGCCACGGCAGATCGGGGAATTCGGTGGCTTTTAGAGGCTCAGTCGTCATTCTGCTCTGAATATTGCAATCATGACACGATCGTACTATTGTGCCTATATCACGACTTACTCCTGGCCACCAAACAGACTGTTGTACTCGTCTCTGGCACTTGACTATGCCGTGATGTCCTTCGTGTAGTTTCTGGAGTGTGGAGTTTCTCATGCTCTCAGGAATTATCACTCTGCTGCCTTTTAGCAAAAGGCCGTCAGCTAGAGTTACTTCTCCAGCAACTTGGAAGAAAAGTTTTAGTCGGTCTGACACGGCCTTTGGTTTAGACCATCCATTTCGCAAAATCGCCTCAGGTGCACACAGATTTCATCCTCATCTTGTGCTTCCTTGATTTCTGCAAGACGTTGTTCAGTAGCCGGGAAGTTCTGTGTTAACATTTTCACGAAAAGTTCAGACTCTTCCTCAAGTTTTCTGTCTTCCTCGTTGCGTTCGTTTGCTAACGGGAATCTCGATAAAGCAACATTTACCCTCAAACATGTAGATCTACACACTTAAATGAAAATCGCTTCAGTCTTTACCGAAATCTTTGAACTCTTGGGGGTAAAGAATCGATGTACTTTTTGTTCAGGATTTGAATCAACGGCTTAAGTTATCCATATCTTAATACAGGACTGGAAATTTGTCTCTTGGTTTTTTGACAGAAAACCGAGTGTCAGCCGCAGAGCAGCGTCACAAACGGAGGCAATTAGTGTAATTAACCTTGCCAAAGGGTTGAACGCCAAAGAACGGTAGTTTTTGGTGCGGACCATGCAAGCAGTCACCCATCTAAACAGTGACCATGGTCAACGCTGCTTGACTCGACTCATTGTCGATATGTGCTCACCGCTGAGCTACCGACGCCACGCTTGTGGTCTGTTTCAATTTTGATTGGCTTTCCAACAACCATTTGATAGAACTTTTCGCAATCCTAAGTGATTGCCAGTGCCTCATTCTCAATTTGAGGGTATCTGCATTCTCTCTCGGTCATAGCGAGTGATGCAAATACCACGAGTCGTAAAAATCCATCATCTTGCTTTTGTGACAGGACAGCGCCAAGTCCATATGATGAGGCGTCATATGATAGGATCGTTTCACGATTGACGTCATAATGCGCTAAGATCGGATTTGAACAAAACTCCCCCTTGATGTTTTCAAATGCCCTTTTTGTGAGCGGCATCCCAAGTCCACATTGTTAATTTGCTGAGAAATCCTCGCAGAGGTTTTGTAAGATCAATGATATTGGAAGTAAATCTCCCCATTTGGTTTACCAACCCTAAAAAAAAAAAAAAAAAAAAAAAAAAAAAAAAAATTCAGTCCTTTTTCCTGGTTCTCTCATGCTTTGAAAAGTTTGTTATTGGTTGTTTTTTTAGAGGGTCAGCTTTAATACCGGCTGCATTGATAAAGTGTCCAAGAAATCGTATTTCTTCTTTTGAGAACTCACATTTGTCGTTCAAAGTCATCCCTGCATTTTGTATTATTTGCAGAACGTTATGAAGTCACTCATTATGTTGTTTCTAATTGGCACCAAAAATGAGGACGTCGTCCATATAATAAATAACTCCTGGTAAGCCTTGAACAACCTTCGACATTTGTTTTGTGAAGAATTCTGGAGCGGAGCATATACTGAAAGGAAGGCGGCAAAAGGTGTGATAAACGTCGTTAGTCGACTTGATCCAACATGAAGCGGAATTTGGTAGAATGAACTATTGGCATCCAGTTTACTGAAAACTGTCGCTCCTGAAAGTTTTGCTAGCATTTCCTCTTCTGAAGGCAATGGGAAAGCCTCCCTCATGACTGATTCATTCAATTTGGTGAGGTCGACACATAGACGCACTTTCGGTATTCCGTCGCCTGACTATTGCTTTTTGAGAACAACGACTAATCCTGCACACCACTCTGTCGGCTTGCCTTGCTTGTAGATGGCACCTTGTTGCTCCAGTTTATTCAGTTCTTGCTCTACTGAATTCATTAGAGGAAATGTGATTCTCCTTACCACGTTTAACGCATGAGGCTTAGCATTGGGCTTTAAAACAATTTTGTATTCAGTTCCTTTTATCTCACCGAGGCCTTCTAAAAGAATGGGAAATGTCTGTTTAAATTCATCAGAAATTGCATTTACATGTTTCAACACTGCAAGTTTCTCAATGCCTGGTTTCCCTAACAACGGGGTACTCGGGTTATCAATTAATTTTCTCCAAACACGACCTCTGGTTTAAAGAAAGCATCGCTGTAAAATATTTTTTTGTTTTCAGGCTTATGCCAACTCGGCCCTATTAGACTCTGGTCTGGAGCATTGAGCTCTGGGTTTGTCTTTAATAGTTGATAAGACTGTTCCGATTTACAGGTGACGTCAGCTTCAGAATCAAGCTTGATTTTAATATTCTCACCCTCAACGTTCAATACGACTTCCCATTCGCTGGTCTCGTCTGCATTCATTACTGATGCAATACATTCCATCGAGCCAAGAATGTCAGTGTCAGTGTGTATATTATTTTTATCACCAGCTTGGAAATCCCGTGTTTGGTTTGCGATGCAAACGAGAGATTATTTTTCTTGTTGCGACACTTGGCAGCAAAGCAAAATGACCTACCACGTTAGGGTACGGTCACACTGAGGCAGGTTTTCCGCCGTTTGCTTACCCGCTGATACCTGTTCTGAAAATTGTCCCAAATTCAATTTGAAATTCTCCACAGTCAACGTGTGTTATCAGCGGCTTGTTGCGTTTACGGGTTCTTATTATGGGGAAGAAAACGTTTTTAATATGCTCAATATATGAAGAGAATAAAACAGAGTTTAAATACATACAAATTTAGAAAAACAATGATGTCAACAACTCCTATCACAACCTGCCGGGGGTAGGGGCGGATTCACTTGTGGGCCAATTCTCGCATACCGCACAGCACCACGCATGGATATAGTTTGCACTTTACAACACAAAATAGAGTCTGAAAATGGGCTTTGATCTTAATGAAAGAAGAAAACGGTGGCTAATCTGATCCCTAAAAGAAATACTCTCCAGACTGCAACTTTCTATTGAACAGAAAGGAGCTAAAGCAGGTAAACAGGATGAGATACGTGGGGGCGTTGATTACAACAGATGGAAAATGCATGGAAGATGTCAACAACAGGATTGCCATGACTGTCTGCATTTGTGTGCATGAAGTCACTGTTTACAAGTAGAAACACGTCCATGAACATCAAACTCAAAATCTTGCAGTACTACATAGAGCCTATGCTGTTTTACGGTTGTGAGACGTGAACAATGAATGCAGCTGTAAGAATGAAAATAGAGGAAACAGGCATGTGCTTTCTCAGATGAATGTTAAAAAATATCATGGGGAGAAAGAAGCTCAAATGATGAGGTGCTTTATGAAGCCGAATATAAAAGAGCGATCCCTGTAAAAGTAAGTGAGCGGTAAAAGGTATGTTTTGGCCATGTAATGAGGAGGGACGGAGAGAAAAAGTGGAAAAACAACAGGAATGATCAATGGAAAGAGGGCGGCAGGAAGGCAAAAAATGAAGATGGTGGGTTGTATGAATGGAGGGCTGGACAAAGGGGGGTAACACAAAGGACAGAGTGAGTCGGAGAAGCTTGATTACCAAGGCAAGGATGTAAGGCTTTGGGTGAAGATGATGATGATGATGATGATGATAATCTTACAGCATTCTCACTACACCAAAACAAAAAGGAGATTCCTGTGCTCGTCAGTGTTACTGCACCATAGGTATTGTTGATGTTATCCCTGCAGTAACGGAAGAGAAAATGAGGTTCATCTCAACGGGGATAATGGATGTTTAGAGGCCATAAAATGTGCTCATATTGATAAGGCGACATCAAAATCAGTGCATAATCAATGTTGTGCATACATGTACTACAAACTCGTATGATTTTAAAACCACGCCCAGTTTCATGGATCTAGAAAGTATCTAGAAAGTATCCTTATCGATGAAACAAACTTGGAAATACATCAGAACTAAAGCATTATACAACAAGGCATAATATATTCTTTGGCAGATGATAAAATTGCCTATGGTAACTGATCGCTCGTCGAAGTTTCAAAGTTGAGAGAATGATCTTTATGAAACCAGCTGTGCATACATAAATCAACAGTAGGAGGACAAAAGTGAGAAACAAAGAACACTTTGAAGCCAACAAATCGTGTTCAACTTACATTTTGTTTCTTCCTCGTCAAATTTTAGTCGTGTGCAGATATCGTCCTTCTTGCTCTCCCAATACAATTTCGGTTGGGACCATTTTCAATTATCGGGCTTCTCTTGTATGTCACTGGATTGTGATGCCTCCGTCAACAACGATCAAAGAGGCAAAGTTGCCTGTATTTGCAAATGCTCATGTTTTGCTTTCTCAGACTTTGCATTGTGTTTTTGTCTAAGTATTCTCGAATTTCGAACGAGCCTGATCTCGGCTGATAACGCATTCATTGCAAGTTTTTGATGTCGCCTCTTTTGCTCAGTGTCCAGCATTTAGCGTCATACTGATCACATGTTAGCCATGCAAACGCCCACTGTGACTTTTCCTTTGCCTCGAAGGTGATATTTCTTCTGTCATTGTGTTTCAGTCTGTGTGCCATTATGCTAGACACCGTTGGACTTGGCAACATTCCCCAGGCTCATTGTCTCTCTAAAATCAAGGCACATTACACACAGGAGCTGACTTTCCATTTGTTTGATTTATTTTCGTCTTTTGACGATTATGATACGGTCCGAGTTCCATTTTAAGAGACCACAATGCATTGATTTTCTATTTTTAACACCTTCTTAAATTTCCAAAATTAAATAACTGTGTCAAGAATAAGTTACAGATCTTGGATGGATTCGGTTATAAGGGCTACCGACTACGTACTTCACTTTATAAAATGAATTCTTTTCTATTTTGAACGTTGGTGGTCACTGATGATACGAATCAACACAGAAACGCCCTGAGGGTACAGGAGATATTGGCTTTCGTTGAACATCCCTTAACTAAACTCTTGACTTTTAATATCACCTGTTTTTTCCTCCCCGTAATGATGAATGACACACGGCTCAAATCTATTTTTGGCATGGTCTGTAGATTTGAGAGCCATTACCTTCGATCTTGTGAAAATTTCCACCAAACTTGTTTCATTTCTGACCTTTCAAGTACTGGCCTGGCGAGCTCCATGCATGTCCATCAATTCGATTCCACCTCCCTACCCATCATCTGATATGTTCATCCAACAACCGTTACTCCTTGTTTGCTTCTCACAACACACCCATCATCAAATGACCTTGTTCGAAAAGGATGTCCGACCGTGACTTATGGATCCTCTTTTTTAAATGGCTGTTTTATCAAGGATTTCGAGTTAATTGTATTTCGATATTTTCACATACCTGGCTATGGTCATTCATAATGTATCACTGTACTATTTCTAAACGATTGTTTTTGAAAGACTGTTGGGTGTTGTTGTTTTTTTTTTATCGGACCCATAAACGTGTACGCCAGTATTGTTCTTTTTAAAACCTCATGTTAGAGGCTATTCTACATGCAAATTATTCCTATAACGTAAACTTAAGTGCATCATACGAGCACATGAACTTTGTACATCGTAATCAATATTTATATACTATGCGTTTTATGAGAGCTGAAATACGCTATGAATTCTGTCCGTGTATTTCCTTACTCTCTTAATACATGCTCTTTCTCAGTAAAGTCTACATCAATTATAATTTTCGCTTCTAGCATCTTGTCTTATGTGTATCTCAGTATATCCATGCCCTTTCTAAGGAAAACTGAGAAACGCCTACATCATATCCCGAATTATCTTTGGTGAAGCAACAGGTATCTGTTTTACTACAATTTGATAGATACGCCCGGCATCTCAGTATATCCCTTATATAAGGAAAACTGAGATGATACCACAGATGTCTAGGTAGTTTATTGTTGATGTCATTTGCACCACAGACAAGTTGTTTGCACACATCTCACGACTCTGCATATCCATGTGGGATGAAAGGAATGGATAGCATTATGTCACCTACATTCCAGTATATCCATGCCCTTCATGAGGAAAGCTGGGATTTTTCGATATAGGTATTTTGAGCAATTCTTTTATCTTGCCTACGACGTTGACTATTCTCACAAAATCTGAGACTTTTTTCTGCATACTTTCAAATATTTCTCCTTACAATCCATTTTTATCCTAAAATACGGAGTCCAATAACAATCAGAATTGAGTAGACATATTATGATAAAATAATACTTATGTATTTTTAATTATTCAGCAGTCTTTCCAAAATTGGTACTTGTAAATTATATAACATTATGAGTAACCTTGCTAAGACATATGGAAGTTCGAAATACATATAGCTCGGCATTAATTTATTCATTTAGATCAGCCTTTAAAGAGGATTGATAAGACTTGTGAAAAAAGAGATACCCTTAATGATTAAAGGTATGCCTTCCATATCTACACCCCCCCACCCCTTGGAGATTAAATTTACTATCAAGGTTCTTGAACCTTTATTTATCTGAATGAAATAAAACGATTGTCTTTGATTCCTTGTGCCCCCATTACATGTGTGAACTGAGGTGAATTGCCATGTTAATTCACTTTTCTCAGTTACGAGTAATTTTTTTCAAATAACTTTTGCTTTTTTGTTCTTATCTCAGCCAAGTGCCTCTTTTGACATGCTTATCTTTCCCCATTAACCCAGCTTTCGACAACCACCTATCCAACCTTGACATTTCAAAATCCCTGAAACCTTCTAGTTTTCAGGTGTTTTTGGTTGATTTTTCTCAGCAGATTTAATCGTCACCAGGTGATGTTTCGGCGCTTGAGGGCATGAAGTAGTGTTTTCAAATACCTGAAGTAAATGCCCTTTGAGAAGATCTGAAAATACAGAGCATGATTAACTACTTCTCATAAATGTCACACTGGATTTTGACTGCCAAGCCTGTCCTTTACTATAATTGGTATAAAATTGGTGATTTCATTTTCAATCGATTTTAGGGCAAAGGGAGCAATTTTCTTGAGGTAAACATACAAAAGACTTTGCTCCCCGGAAAGCAAAACCTTGGACTTAGAAATGAATTTGCCAAGCTTGTCCTATTGATGAGACTGGGGACACGATCAGGCTTTTGAAATCACTGTTCTCTTGTCTATACTATATGGTAAGGACGTTGGGTTAATACTTCAGAAATCAGCTTGTCAATATATCGTGACACAATGTATTATGTTGTTATCAAAGAGTCTCTGGATTGCCTGTTGAGGATTTTAAGAACATATTCCATGTATTGGTGACTAATCAATCATCCATCAGTCTGCTAACGCAGTGGGTTTTCCTGTGCCAAGTTCTCCATACAAAACGTATTTTGGAATGTCGTCTTCCATTCTATAGACAGGGCCTAGCCATAGCAGTCGTCTATATAGAGGTGGCGAACACGCTTGCCCTGGCTAGGACATCTTTGTTTGTGCTTTGGTAGATCCATGTGATGCCAATAAGTCTGTCTTAAGCAGCGGTTGCTCGTCTACGTTAGAGGCACGAGCACAGATTCCGTGCTTCCATTCCATACAGGAGGGTACTGAGAAAAGCTTGGTACGCTTCCATCTTAGTGTTGATTGTTGCCATGGCATTGCGCCACATCTTCGTCGCTCTAGAGGAGCAATTGCAGATTGAAATGCTTTACTTATCTGTGCAATGAGCACGATGCCGAAGGATGGATTCTTGGAGACTACAGAGGCAAGGTGATCAAAATTGTCAACCACCTCCATGAAATGGAAGAGGAGGAGGAGAGGGAAAATATAGCAAGAGAATTAAAGTAAATGAAAAAATGAAAACGTTTGGAAAAAAGAAAAGCTGAAAAGGATGAGCAATAAACAACAAATAAAAAAATAATTGAAGCAGAAAAAAATGGAGGAAAAATGGGAAAACAAATGAGCAAAGATGATGGTAAAAAGTAATGTAAACTGAAGATACTGAAGATGAAAAAATGGGACAAAAATGAATATTACACATGAAAAGTAAAACGGTCAAAGTAAAAAAGACCCCCCCTCCCCCTTCCGCTTCCCATCCAAAAAAATCGTACAGAGTACGAAACAATTTAATAGCTGCCAAGCGCTGCCTTCGATTTTCAATATGGCTCACCACATAGCTATCCCAGAATGTTGAGGTGCTGCAGGCATGGGTAAAAACATTTAGACACGTTGAGTATGGATGTCTGGCTTCTAGGTCTCTCCGTGACTTTGGTCAGGGAATAACAAAGGTCAAGACTGGTTGTGGGGTCAATACGGTATGATTGAGTCGTCGGTTTTTAGGGTCGCTGAAAGGTGAGGGGACAGACACTGTGTGTCTGTGGATGGGTAACCCTTCTGGTCGGCGTGAATTTTTCTTGTGGAAGCTGGCTGGGAGTGGGTCTCGCAAGACTTCTGGTCAGGACAATGGCAAAGCTGTCGACAGTCTGCTGTCATTTGATTGAAGTCGGGAGATATCTGGACCAAGCTGCACGACGATGGGTCCTGTCTGTCCTTTGTCTATTTTACCTTTTCTATGTTCTGTCCTTTGTCTATTTTACCTTTTCTATGTTCTGTCCTTTGTCTATTTTACCTTTTCTATGTTCTGTCCTTCGTCTATTTTACCTATTATGTTCTGTCCGTTGTCTATTTTACCTATTATGTTCTGTCCTTTGTCTATTTTACCTTTTCTATGTTCTGTCCTTTGTCTATTTGACCTTTTCTATGTTCTGTCTTTAGTCTATTTTACCTTTTCTATGTTCTGTCCTTTGTCTATTTGACCTTTTCTATGTTCTGTCCTTTGTCTATTTTACCTTTTCTATGTTCTGTCCTTCGTCTATTAAAACTTCTCTATGTTCTTTCACATCACTGTGTCTAATTCTAATTGCATACGATATCTTGAATTATCCTCAGAAAATGTTATACTGCTTTTTATCAATATGTTTACCATGCTGCTTTGACTTTAGTATGTGTACGATTCGGTTTATTGTCTACATTTTACATTTTCAGATCCGGGTGAACTAGCAATGATGGTTTGGGCATTCCAAGTATACTTCACATGAGGCATGGATCTCCATGATGTCTGGATTGAAAAAAAGGCAATTTTTAAAAGATAATATACATTCTTCAGCCCTGAAACGGTAAGTTTATCATGATGTAAACGAAAGCCAAAACACGAGGATTTCTTTTCATTCTAATTATTTTTAAACATTTAGTTGTCTATTTCTCTTATTTGCACTTTGTCATTTTGTTGTCATATTGATCAACATTTTTACATACATATTATGAAACCCTATAGCCTTGATTGTTGTTCCTTTTCCATTCATAACCCCCTTCCCTACCACACACACACAATAACAACAACAACAACAACAACAAATAAACAAACAAAAGCTTAAACAGAAGAAAGGTAAGTAAAGGAAAACAAACGATTTACAAAAGTAAAGGAGGGGAATTGAATGATGAAAGTAATAATAATAATAATAATAATAATAATAATGATAATAATAACAATAATATAAAAATAATAATAATAATAACTGCAGAAACAACAACAATAACAACAACAACACAACACCGACGACAGCAGCAACAACAACGACGACGAAGACAACGACGACGACGACGACGACAACGACAACAACAAGAAGCAATTAAATGGTAATAAATATGATATTGATATTAATGATAATAATGATAATAGTAATAATAATAATAATGATAATAACAATAATAATAATAATTGGTAATAATAATAATAATAATAATAATGATGATGATGATGATGATGATGATAATACTAACAATGATAATAATAATAATAATAATAATAATAATAATAATAATAATAATAATAATAATAAAAATAATAATAATAATAA
>JBCJKF010665498.1:0-12404 GCA_039654545.1 Plocamopherus ceylonicus | reverse complement strand
GCTTCCGTTCAATCCGCCTCTTGGTACAGTCCGGGTATTCTTCCTGGTTCCTCTGTAGCTCCACGGTTCTTTGTTCTTTCGCTGCTCGATTCTGCTTCTTGACTGGAACGCTACGCGGAGCTCTCTTTCTCGCTTTTGTGAAAGGTAAACAAGTGATGTAATTTAGAAATTCGAGATGATAAATGAACGCAGAATTATTCATTGTTGGCTTGATACAATTATTGAGTATATCATATTTCAATACATATCACATTTTAATATATTACTGATTATATTACGCAATACGCAATTACAAGAGAAAGTGCGCCCCGTTTCTGCGCTCCAGCAGAGAGAAGACTTCAGCAAATAAAAAAAGAAAAAAAAAATGATGGAATCAAGCGCAGGCGTTTCCGGCGAAAACAAATAATCGAAGAACAATAAGAAAATGACAGATTTTTTTTAACTCGAAAATTATCTATCAATGTAAAAATTATTCTCTCGTAATAATTAATTGATTTAGATTAATACGATGATTTGAACGAATCCGACTTATACCGAGGCGTGCACCAAAATGGCGACGTAGGTACCAGCACTCTGAAATACGACCACCACGTAGGGGGCACTCGAGTACGCGGGGAGGGGAATTAGATCGATTTATTACAAGATCGTTGAGTGTCTTTTTGACGATCGTCAGGAGCTTGTGAGACGAGACGAAATCCATGATGGTGGGTGGTGGTGACTGTAAAGTCGCTACCGTGGAGGTAGAGGCGGCCGCCGCGGGCGACAACACGGCGACACTTCCGGTCACCAGGCCCCTCAATCCGCAAAACTCGCCACCGAACGCACAGGACAACGCCGAGAAGAACAATGCCGCGAACAAAGAAATGGAGCTGAAGAACGTGCGATCGACACCGGCGAAAAAGTAAGGTCGCACGATGTTGAGGCGTACGAATGAAGGGATCTGAATTTCAGAATCGCCCCATTTGCATCTCACGCTCGCGAAACGCGAGCGCTAATGCGCAGTTGATAAAATAAGTATTCGCGTCATCGGATCTTTTTGGGGATAATTTTATACAGAGGAAAGAATATATATTTTATACGACAAAGCACTTTTAACAGAATATATCGTTTTCTCCTAATATATTAAATAAAACGTTTTGTAGCAACATCCAATTTTCTTTCTTAAGCAAAATTATCCCAAGAAGTATATAGGTCGCAAATACTTTTTTATTCACTGTACTTTTCTTCTGAATAATTTTACTGATACATAATTACGAGTACCAGACATTTTTCCATGCAAGAATGAAATCTAGGTCAAGTATAAACGTTATTTAGGCCGATTGTAGCGTACATGTTAAGGGAGTATAATTATTTAACAACACGTTAATTACGTGTTTGCGAATTTACAGCCATAGGGCCTGGCGTGACTTACGATACGCGCAACGCTGATTCTAATCGGTCAAAGCATAATAAAAGTCAATTAATTCGAGAGTGATTTAAACTGCAATTTTATTTTGCATTTGAAAATAAGAAATTACAATTATAATTGTAAAATAGAATCAATTAATGATTGATTATATAAAGATTTAATTTTTTACCATATTGTGTAAATATATTAAAACTACTAGCATTTATGAAAAAATTAATATTTTTTATCGTTTTATTAATTAGATGCTTAAAACACGATACCTACAATTTTCGAAAACAAGTTATTTCGTTGTAATATTAATTTCCGGTTACTCATGTTGCGTGTGTAACAGCACAAATGCTGTAACTTTACGAATAAAGAAATATCGATGCGTCTGTCTACGCGAAAACATTCTCTGAAGCGTGAAAGGCAACGGATCGTATACAGTCATAACACGAACATGACGTTACGAGACTAAATAAAATTGAATACTGAAACAAAAGATGCAAATACCGATTGCAAAAGTATGCAAAAGAGATTATTTGCATAATGATACGATTTATAATCTACATAAAATAATATGGTATTAAAGAAAGAAAGTTATATACAATAAGATAACGTAAAAACCGCAAAAGTAATCTTTCGCAGCAAATAATGAAAAATTCCTATTATCTATGCAGCTTTCGAATATTCGTACTAATTTGTATTAAATTAACATGCGTCGAAGGTTGGACCGTCTCTGAATAGTTTGAGTTACAGAAGGATAGAAAGCGTTGGTAACACGTTACCTTCGCTCTCCTCTAAAAGAACATCCGGTCTGCGAGAAAATAGTAACAGGGGCTCGAAATGGAAACGAGATAGTCGAGTTTGGCTTGCATGTCTATTTACGACATAGTTCGTTAACCCGTGCACAGCTTGGATGGATACGTGACGCTTATATCACGTCTATGAACGACGTGCATAATATATGTACACGTGCGACGAATGACAATTAATTGACATTTAGAAAAATATCGCTCAAAGAATAAAACGTAAAATCCGTGAATCCGAAAATTTAGATTCTTGTAAAATAATATTTACAAATGCTATTTTAAATCTTTACAAAAAAAAAAAAAAAAAAAAACATCAAGGTGACGTAGATGACTGGCTTCGCGGACGGTGATAGAAAAACTATATAGAGTACGCGGATAAATCGGACAGTTCGCGCGCTACTTTTCAATTGACTAAATATCGATTTGACGACCGAGTGTAGCCATATGTGCATCCCGCGGCGAAGCAATAGTTATCTCGGATTACACAGCCGCAGTCGCAATTGCATTAATACGGTCTCGAGCCAATGGCCATCGGCAGTCCACGCGTTGCATCCGCCACACAACACAGTGCCGCCACAAATCTCTCGCGCGAGTGTAATTTCACTTAAATTTAATTAACTCAGAAATTGAGATTTCCAAGCGTGTTGTCGCGAGCGCGCAATTTATATCAAAGTCCAGTGATTAATAATGATCTTGCGAAATAATGTGTCGCATAAGCCCGGCTTCGCCAAATTTCTAATTAAAAAGTGTTTTAATTGCGACTTGCACACATAGTGTATGACAGATTATATTTAAAATATAAATAACTATGATTTTTGTTGAAGGAGTTAAAAAATTCATTAAACGATCATAATAAATTAGAATGTTTGAGATTGATTTTTCGATGCGAAAATAAGGATGGTATGGTCCATGATAATCAAGGAGAGTCGACGTAAATCGAGTTATCGCCAATTATAAAATTACTACGGACGGTTTCTCTCGTTTGTTGTCACAGGCAAAGTAAAGAATGTAAATGACTGAAGATCCAACTATCAAACAATCGAGGTCATTGTAAAAAAAGTATGAGGATTACGTGTAAAATAGGAAAATGAATTACGTATTGAGAGAAATTACGTATTTAAATTGCTGGGACAACTTTTTCAATGCTTGCTAATTGACCCCGTAATTCCGTAGTACACAATATACGGTGATGTTGGACGGTGACAACGATTTAAACGAGCGCGACTTTTAAGCTCGACTCGAATGTACGCGGACAGCTTAATCCTCGAGTAGAGTTCCGTTTGAAAGGATTTGAGAAATGATAGAGTCTTGAAAGCGGATGAGACGAGGTTAAGCCCATAAGAGGGCGAGGAAACAGGGAGGAGCACCGAAAGTAGGTACTTCGAGATATCGACCAGTCTGGACCGTTCTATGCGTCCGCGCTACTGTTACCATTTTCCCGCACGCTCCTTGTTTGCAACTGGAAAAAAACTAACTGTACAAAACGTCGCTTTTTTTTTCCTCCGTACAGGAAACAAGATTGCGATCCGCTTTTCCTCGATATTCCTCCACTCTTCAGAGCAGCTGCTCGTTAATTTATTCACAATCTCGCGCGCATGGAAAAATCTATAGTCACGAAAACTAAAATGTAAAATTAAAAAAATGGCGTATATAATAATAATCTTTTTACTTCGCTTCTAATTTCAAACAAACGTAAATGACGTAACATAAATTTTCTAAACTTGTAGACAAATAATTTCCTAAAGTTGTGCCGTTCTATGGTGACTCGGTATCAAGAGTCCGCGTATTAAAGCAAATAGATTGAGATACTGAGCAATACTCAGAGCGAGAAACTCGTCCATTGTCATTGAAACGTTCCGCCTGCCAACCCAATTGTGGCGAACAATAGCCGCGATCTGCCCGATCAATCCAATTAGGAACGGCTTAGTTATACGGCTCCTCAGCTAATTAATATCAATGAATTCGTGCAAATGTAATTAATACGCTTGCTCGCCTAACATAAATTTGCGCGCCGATAAAATAAACAACAACGTATATAAGGCGTATCAAAAATAGTCGAATGCCTTTTTTTCTACAATTTTCTTGATGAATTTTATATAAATGCGTATTCAATTTTTTCTCCGACAAAAATTAGCAATTTTAATTCAAATTTTAGCTAGAAAAATATGCAATAATAAAAGAAACGATATAAATGACGATCTTTCGCGACATTTTCGATAAATAAAATCGCCTACGAATTAACTAAAATAGCTATATAATTGAGAGAATATCTCCGATAAATCTCCCTTTGATATTATAAAACAAATTAAAACGGGAATGTAAAACAAACTTTAGAAGCAACAGTTTTAAATAAAAAAGCAATCCGCGAACTCTCGTGAAAAGATGGAAAATATCACCGCCTCTACTCAAACAAGCATCTCACCTATTCCATACATGCGGGAAGAAAAAAAAAAAAATCTCTGGCACGAGTGTACAGGCTCCGGTACGGGACACAATAAAGTCTGCATCCCAACCCCTGAAATGCCACGGTGACAAAGGGCGGTTAAGCCCTTCTCGACGTAGACGTAACGCGTACGTGTTGTCGCGACGCGCGCGGGCGTCGTTGCTTCCCGCGAAGCGAAGCGGAGAGGCGCCGTCCCTCCTGCGTGCGCGCGGCCTCGTTTTCCTGTGGAAAAGCCTCATTTCCCGCGCGATTGATTCTTGGTGAGATCGCGCACCGGGTTTGCGATCGGCATTATATATAGACCATCGATTGCGACGCCTAACCTTTAAGCGAGAAAAAGAGCGTAACGAGGATGAGGCGGGCGGTTAAGTGCGTCCGAGATGTTCGAGCGGCAGTCATGCTCGTCGATTAAAAGCGAATGCACCAGGTCAACTGTTATCGAAGATCGACCCCGTTGTCGCGTTCGGAATAATCGTTTGTTCCAAGATCAAGCGCTGCACAATCGAAATTAACTGCTATATTAATTTATTTGTGAATTATCTTTGATTTATTAAATGTTTTAGGTTTCTGGTATTATATATATGTTATATATTTTTGATTAATCAGTAATCCAATGTTATCAAGTGAATGTGTGCGTGTCGGTTTCTATCAAAAATATGATTTTACAATTTGGTGACACGTGTAACTTTTTTAAGATGTACAATTGATTAATTGCTGTTAATCGCTAATAAAATATAATAAAATTAAAACGTAATATTTAATAGCTCGGCTTGTTCAATTATATTCGTTAATGATTCTTTTATAAACTATCTGTTATTAATAATAATAAAAGTTAAATATTTAATAATTGTTATGTAGATTAAATGGAATATCGAGGACGCATACAGTTATATTCGGTGAAAACAATGAAAATTCGATGAGTCGGTACGTCATCATAGTTGAAAAGCGAAAACAGAAATAGCACACTCGTGTGAATCGACTTGCGCAATCACGGGCGCAACAGTCGACGCTAGTTATTAATCGAAGTAGGACACGGTATAGATGACATGTAAAAACATTTAGTAAAAAAGTTTCTTCAACAAGCATTATTTATTATTAAATTAATAAATAATTAAAAATATGTAGCGTAACATTAATAATAATAAAATTTTAAACAGCGATTGTGCAAGATACAAAATTAGAAGTTTTTGCGCGAAGAGAAAAGCATCCGTTTAAAAAAATAACTTAAGGCATATTATTTCTCGTCGCGTGCAAACTTATTTTGCAACAACCATCATGGAAGTCGAAGTGGTACCATTCATCGACAATAACGTAAGCAGAAAAGATGTACCACGACGAAGTAGCAGAGTGCAAATTATTCAAAGAAAAGGGTGAGATCATTATTTAAAAGGAGATTATTATTTATTATAACAAACACGACAAAATTATTAAACAAAATTATTGCTTATTGATGTGCAGCTTATTTTTAATCACACAAACACTGACTCATGTGTCATATTTTTGTATCATTACGAAATGGTAGCTATCATTTTTTTCCAAGTGCAAGAAAAGTTACAGGTAAACTTTTCATTTCAGAACATCGCTTTTCATCATCATGAGCTTCATCTATGCAAAACTGCTCGTAGTCGTGTGCATCACTTATGTGATAAGCGAAGTGGTGACGCATAAACTACCGCTTTACTATTACGAGGGATTCTTCACGTATCTATACGGCATGAGTATCCTGTTCCTGTTGTACGTCTTCTGCTTCCTCCTTCAAGAGAGCGCCTGTTGTGCAAGAGGAAGTGATACACCGCCACCGCCACCGAGGCCACCTAAAACTGGCTGGACCTCTAAGGAAGCTAAGGACAAGAATAAGAAGAAAGACAAGAAAGATAAGGATCAAAAACAGCCGAAGAGCAAAAAGGAAACACAGGTTTTTCTGAAAATTTTAGCTTTTTTAAAAATATTAACAATAAATCAGCCAGAACAAATTAACAATTTTAATTAATGATCAATATTATATATTTTGTTTATTCAAAATACCGTTGCAGCTTTTAATATCCAATTTATTATGCATTGTTTATTAAATAGTTTTTGTAAAGCCTTCTAAAATTTTGAGAAATTTTTTAAATAATTTATCGCGATGTAATTTCCTGAAAAAAAAAGTTGTAAAATTATTTATAACGGTTTATTTAATGTAAAGTTTTCAGAGAATCGTGACGCACCGCAACAGGTTACTAATTTCGTTTCTCGAGCGAGTTTCACGGCTGCGGCAATGGCATGTTACCCATGAAATGTATTTTAGTTAGCGCGTGGCACTTAAGTTATGCGGATACTCTTGACGCTGACGTAATCGTTGCTATCAATCGTATTTCGAGCGCGAAGACATAAATTTCTTTAGATCATATAAAAGAAATCTAATCAATTTAAAAAAAAAAAGATATTTAAACTTTATTATTTTTACGCGGCATATCATATTTCTGTAAGCATTCTGTGCGCATATTTTTTTTGTCAATGTAAAATAATGAATTAAATTCCGAGTTTAAAATTTTGCAATTAAACATCTTATTATATCTCGTTTTCATAGGATGCAACTGATGTTGAAGCTGGTGTAGCTACACGAGTCCTACGAAAACGAAAAACTACGCAAAATGACCATAGTCATGGAAGTTTCTTCCTAAGAATTGGCGCAATAGGTAAGTCTGAAATTTTTGCTAATACTAAAAAAGTTTCTAAAAAATGATGCGAGAAATATCGATAAATTAATTAAACGTAATTTGTCAGCTTTCGGGCTGGGTACTATGGTATACAACGGTTTGGAATTCGGCGCCTTCTTTGAAGTGCCACCCACGTCACCTTGTTATCAGATATTACAAGGCGTCAATCCCGTATTGCAAATGATCTTCACCTTTATGCAAATGTACTTTATCTTCATGAATTCCCGAGTACGTATCCGTAATTCGAAATAAAAAAAGAAACAACACATGAATAGAGATGATTAAAAAGAAAAAATTAAAAGAGCATACTGTACCGTTACGATATTCTATCTCTCTTTGCAGTTGAACATTCATCGCTTCAAAGTCATCGCTCGTTTCGGTCTCATGCACGTGGTTGCGACGAATCTCTGCGTATGGATACGCACGCTGGTTCTGGAGAGTCTCAAGGAGATCACTCAATATCATAAAAAACTAGGCCAGGTTCAAGCAGGGATTCTTGGTAAGCAATCTATTTGCAGACTTTGTCGATTAAAGTCGCTTTGACGATTTAAGCACTTCTCGGCGATAACGTGTGCCAATAACATGCCAACATTTGCAGAGAGCATTAAGCAGCACTCGATGCGAAACGCTGGAGCAATACTGGGTACCGAACCGCGTGACATGGCGCAATTACGAGAAGCTCCTCTCGTGGCCTCTACGAGATCGACGACCATCGCTCCTCCTCATATCACGACTGGCACGACCGTGGCCGCTCTGGGCCGCGTGATGACAACAACGGCAAGATCGATCGCGGACGCGTTTACAACACCGACCGACCTATCCACGAGCACTTGGAGCACGACAACTTCGTCAACGACGACACCGTCGACTACCACCTCGATACTGCCTAATTTGACCACTAGCGCGGCGACGACCCTGTCGACTATCCTGACTACATTTACACCATCAACTACTAGCACTTCCACTACTACCACCACAACGACTACCGAGAGGATCACCACTATTCCAACTACAACGAGTACCACCAGCACCACCACGCCGTCTACTACCACATTATGGTCTCAGATTATGGAGTTCATGAATGTGCCGCAAGGCGATATGGATAATCAAGTTAGAATTACGTTTCATTATGTCTCTGAATATTAATATTGTTGACGCAGTGATTAAAACTCATCCGCCTCTTTTAGGTACCGCAGATCTTCGATGTGAGCAACTTGACAAACAATAGCGAATACTGGAGTCCGAATTTAGGTATCTACGCGGAGGCTTTGACAGAAGATGGAACAGTGTCCAACTCGTGTGGCCGCGTCAATATCATGGGAAGCATCGTTCAGGATGCAGCACCGTACTTGTTCCCGTTTATAATCGAATACAGTTTGATCGGAGCGGCGGTGATTTATGTCATGTGGAAACATATCGGTCGACATCCACGTTGGCCTCATCAAACCGAAGCGGATCTTGAACGTCGCCTGGAGGCCATGCTCTCTCGAAGAGCCGTCGCTCTTGCTCATGCAGGTATTGTTGCATTTTCTTTACAATGTTTTCGTTATGTTAATTTTGAATTTGCTGAATTACACATGCAAAGAATTTTTCTATTTCCGAAATGGCGTAAAAAAATATGAATTTATCTTTTATCTATTGAAGAATCGAATTTTAATATAAAGTATTATTAGGTCATACCAGAGTCGATTGTGTGGGAGCGAGCAAAGGTCTCTTCTTCGGACTGCTTCTTCTGGTTGGTTCCTTGATATGCCTGATTCTCTTCTTCGTATTGATTCATCACCCGGAGCTGGGTTTGCTCGCGATCTATCTCGCCGACGTGTCTCATTGCGTATTAATGGCATTATCCATCATTGCCATAATCATCGGTTTCATCCGCGTGCAGAGTCTCAAGTTTAAAGCCGAGGAACAGAGCGATCTTAACGATATCCTCTTGCGCGTCTCAGCCTTCGGTCTCTTCATCTACGCCGTCTTCAGTGTGATTGCCGGCTCCCTGGCGGCCTTTACGCACGAACCAAATTTGCTGGTGATGGTGACTGGATTGCTCTCGGTCGCCCAGGTAGTCCTCCAGATGCTGTTTATCGCCGATGTATCGCGCAGGCGTGTTCATTTGCCGGAGCACGATCGCAGCAAGCCTGGCAGGCAGGTTGTCACTTTCCTGCTGATCTGCAATGTAACTATGTGGGTGATCTATACCTTTGAGGCTCAGAAAGTTATCGCCAACCCGGTGCAGCTCGATTTCTACGGATTCCTGGCTTGGGCCATCGTGCAAAGGGTCACCCTGCCACTGTGCATCTTCCACAGATTCCACAGCGCCGTGACGCTCGCCGAGATCTGGAAGACCAGCTACAAGGCACGTCTGGAGTAGATGAGCGGGGAATCTCGTTACGGTCAATCGTCCGGAGTGGTCGTCAGTAGGAACAAAAGAGCGAGCGCAAGCTGGTCAGGATGCTCGACGACCTCAATCACATACATCGATTTCGGGTCTCAAAGAAAGGCAAAAGCTTGAAAAGGGAGGGAAGAAGATTGGTTGAGGAAGACGGCGGTAATACTGAAAAATGATGGATCAGCCAGAATAATCAAACATATAGCGTGTTTAACATGTCCGTTGCACGAAGAGACCTTCAGATGATATCCAAGTCGTTAATAATTGTTGAAAATTCCATGAATTCAAGTTGGAGAGATTTATCTCGTTGAAAATATCTTTATCGAAAGATAGAAAAAGAGAGAGAGAGAGAGAGAGAGAGAGAGAGAGAGAGACAGAGAGACATCTGAAGAGACACTTCAGTGATATGTTCAAAGTCGACCTGACAACCTCAAAGAGGAGTTTTCGTGTAAAGTGGAGCCAGATATGATCGTGTTGAACCGTAAACTGTTTCTTTATCTTCTGTTTTGTATACAAGTTGTATTTCTTTCTTTTTATGTTATCTTAACATCAGTAGAGACGACGAGGAGAGGACCTGAACGATCGTGTCAATGATCTTGTTGATCAGACAGGCTTTTGCCGATTTCGACGCAAATGAAGCACAAAACAACAAAAATATTAGCGTTTCATGAAATACGATTGCATTTCTCTTTCACCGCGTTTCGCACCTTACACAATCTCTATACTGCCACCAAATTTTCTACTTTTATATGTATTATATGTATTGTATGTATTCCAGTATATGTATCTTCGCCCTATCGCGTATTAAATACTATATAGACAATTCAGTTAATGCTCGCGAGAATTTAGATTGTTCCGATAATTGCACGACAATTTTCTTATTTCATTCATTACAAAGATATATCGGATCGCTGTGATATATGCGTTTGTGAAAACTTGAGTCGGCATTAACGATGAATCTCTTTCTATTCGTACGTTAACGCAATGTTTATAACTAAATATTTAATATTTTATAAATCTCGCTATTTTTATAAATCTTGATATTTAGCGGACGAAATTAGCTTTTAAGTTTACAATATTTAGTTAACTTCTCTTATATTTATCTTACAAGACATTAATTGATTCGGAATTATAAGATCGTATTAAATCGATTAGCTGACTATCGAAAAGAACAAATTCGTTTTTGTACTTTATCGAAATAATTTCACACGATCATAAAATTAGCGAACGGAGAACTTGATCTATTCAATATACCACGAATCATCCACGTGGCATCCCTTCATGGTCAAAGTCTGAAGAAACTAGAGAGATTTTACATAGAATAAGGTAATTTCCTAGAGCTGTGTTTGCTTAACCAAAAGAAATTATTCGACGTTTTAATCTCGCGACAGATCCCCTTTATTCTCTCGAGTCACTTCACAAGAAACGCGAGTGCTTCCTCGCGTTTACGAGCGCGCAATTAACGAGAGATCCATCCCTTCAAAAGGGATACGCATTTGAAAGATCTTTAATCATTGTTTCTCGTTGCGTGCTACAGAGTACAAAATTGTTTCTGAAACTTTTCGAATCCTTTTATCGATATACTTTTTCAACAATCGCGCTCTTCGAATGAACGCGCCAACGACATCGCTATATCTTCGCCGTGTCTTTACCGCGAGCACGAAGAGGCACATTCAAAATATAATATTGAACGAAAAGTCAATGAAAGAGGAAAGATCGCGTTTTCGAAGCCAAGACGAAGCGATTGTATATAGCAAATATTTCGTTTTGGACTCGCCAAAAATATACTCGAGGAGTTTTCGAGGAAGAAATTACGCGCTATAATGCAGATTATGTGACTAAGACGTACGTAAGATAATGAAAGGGGAGTCAAGAATGTGACTTCGCAGCAAAAAAGGCTTATTCACAGCGGAAAGCGATTCGCACGTGTTTATCCTTTCAACTATATTCTGGCACATACGGCGATACGATGTTCGCGAACGTCAAGGCTTTCCGTTGCGAATGGCTTAATTCTTTGAGGGGCGATGGTGCAGCTTATGTATGTACTTCACGCGAATATGTATATGTCACAGTGTAATGTATTAGGTGCCACGACTCTTTTGTGCGTTTCTATGTTGGTGCGATGTGGTTTAATTTGTGAACTACAGTGCCTAAGTTTCGCTCTAATAGTAGCTTCTCTCTTTCGGAGGTCCTGCACAAAATACGCTTTCTCGGCCCCTGAAAGAGTTAAGAAAGAGAATTTGAGGGTAGAAAAAGAAGAACGAGAAATAATTCGATATACGCGAATGGAGGAGCTCGCACACTACTTCACGAAATATAAGAGGTAATCATTATGATCATTATTGATTAGTATTTAAGCCTATCTCGAAGAGATATCGATCCTTCGCATTTACTTCGCTATTGATATCGTATGTAGATTGTTGAAAAGAAAACGTTTGTCGTATAGAGACTATACTTTGTGAATTCATCTACGAACCTTGTGAAAATACTCCCGTCTCCTAAAAAAAGGAAAAACTCACGAGTTTTTCAAGTTTTATTCTATAAAATTTATTGAAATACAAATTTTATTGAATAAAATTTTTTTCCATAAAAGGAAAAAAAACAATAATACACAAGGTATATTTAAAATCCCCTGACGAAAGTCCTAATTATACATCAGTCGACGTATTTAGCTTTC
>JBCJKF010665387.1:0-12406 GCA_039654545.1 Plocamopherus ceylonicus | reverse complement strand
TTTTTGCTGGTATTTGGGGGGGGGGGGGGTGTTTCTTGGTCTTTTTTCTTTGCGGTGGCCGGGGGTAATTCTTCTTCATTTATTTCTCACTTTTTAGGGGTTTGGGAGGGGGGGATTGACAGTGACAGGGTGCTTTTGGTTTTTTCGGGGTATTTTTGCAGTTTTTCTTGTACTTTTTTTTTTGGCTCTTGTTGTTTTGTTTTATTCTTTTGGGTTTGTTTTGTTCACTGTTTTTGTTTTGTTTTTCAAGTTTTAGCTGTTTTTCACATTTATTTATTTGGTTTGTTGCGTAAGTGTTTTTGTGTTATTGTTTTGCTTTGTATTTTGTGTTTTGCTCTTTGTTTTGTTTTTGTTTTTAGCGCTTTTGATTGATGTGTTTTGTTGTTGAGTTTTTGTCGTTTTTCTTCTGGGGAGGGGGGATGAGGATAAGACCGATCTTTTATGTTGTTGTTGTTGTTGTTGTTTGTTGTTGTTGTTGTTGTTATTTGTAGTTCATGTTCTAACCTGAAAAATATATATATACCACACGATTGACCTTGCCTCCCGTTTGTTCCCCCCCCCCCCACCCCTTTACCCCCCAGAAGCCCGTCCCCCGCCTACTGCGACCTGGCCGGGACGACAAGCCCATGTCCTAGGGGGTCCACCTGCGTTCCGACGTCCGACATGCCTGGCATTGGTGTGTGCTGCTACGGCCAGGTGGACAAACGGATGTCCCCCCAGTCCGGGCGGGTCAGCAACCACGACAGGAAGTGCGGGTCGCCGTGCGGCCAGTGCCCGAAAGGAACCGAGTGCACCCAACTGGCCACCCGCTGTGGCCGCCTGAAGGCCACGTGCTCAAGGACCCCCATCAGGGGAGGTAACTGCCCCCGGATCGACAAGGCCGCCTGCCTCGAACGTCCGGCCCTGGCCGAGTGCGGGGCGGACGACGACTGCCCTTCTGGCATGAAGTGCTGCAGCTCTCCTTGTGGCGGAAGTGTATGCCACCCGGCCATCTTCATACAGCCCCTGCCAATGCCGGCCGTACCCAAAGATTAATTAGTCTGGGGACGGATCTGGGGAGGTGTTTTGGGGTAATGGACTCGATGCCTGGTGGAATGCATTGTAAAGAAGCAACTCGAGGTTCATCAAAGCGTTCCGATTCATTATACCTGTACATGTATTATACATGCAAAAAGAAAAATTTACCGTTGTATTTTGTCAGTCGAAAACCTGAATGTCAATGGAATTAAACGACCATTGATGATATCACTTGACTTGCCTTTCCTTGTTTGTGTGCCTGGCCCTTTTCAATACAAATGTACAAAAATTATTCCATGATTGCTTAAATCGGGTGACAAAAAAAATAAAAAGATAAAAAATAAAAAATGTGAAAGCTCACTCTATCAATATCATTGCTCCTTCGTAATGTCTAAAGATCAGTTCCGTGCAATGTGTGAAATTATGAAGCTGATTCATTCAATGGTCAAAAGTTATGACATATACGAGGAATCCACTCGAGCATACTCGCAAAATGAAAAAAGTGGAGAAAACTTGAGTTAAAGATTTAAAGACTTATAACTTTTTTTTTACTATGGCTTGTATTTTGATGTCCTTTCAACGCAGTATTAGTCGTCCATTTGTGAGTAATAATCTAGAAAACAGTACCTTTCTGTCCTAGTTTTGGGGTACAGCAACCTAAGGTGTAATTTGAACCAAAAGAGTTGAAATCAAAGATCTAGTTTGTTGACTGTTCATTTCTGTCAACATTTTATATTTCAACCTGTCACTTTCATCAACTTTCACTCACATTTTATTCACTTGTTCTAATTCATCCAAGAGCAACCTTTTCTATAGAAAATTAGAACCTTTCTGAAAATCTAAGTCTTTTTCTTGATTTTGGAAAGAATGTTTTTAATTCTTTCATGGAAAAGGCAACAAAAGGAAACCAAAACAACAACAACAACAACAACCCCCTCCCCCCCCCCGGCCTTAAAAAAAATTAAAAAAAAAGGAAAACCAAAACGCTTTCCATCACCACCAACCCGAATTCTTGCTTTTGAAGACCATTTAGGATAGAAGCCCTAAAAAATAAAAACAAAAATCTAATTCCCAAAGACACAATATCAGATTTCCAATAGCAATTCCAAGAGGATTTTTTTTTTTTTGTTTTGTTTTGGGGTGTGTTTTTTTTTAAGCCTACATTAAAATGACACAAATTGTGTAGGAATCGTGCAGATTGCATTGCAGTTGTAGACATGTAGAAAGACGGGATTTTTTTATTATTATTACATTGGTTTGGAATAGAGACTGAAAAAAAAAAAAGCTTTTTTCCGAAGGCTACAGCATCAGACATGACATGTATCTGTTTTGGCTTAGACACTGTGGTAGGCTGCAATTGAGTGGCATAATAATTGATCATGTAATAATTGTGTAGTCATTCAAGTTCTTTGTAGTACATTGTAATTAAGACACTGTCTTCTTCTGTTAATGTTCTTGAGAATGTTTTGTTCTTTCACAAGACTGATTAAGACACTGTCTTCTTCTGTTAATGTTCTTGAGAATGTTTTGTTCTTTCCCAAGACTGCAACATCAGAGCTTCCAAGGCCAATATTTCGTACAATTAATTGACGCTACTGGTTACATAATCCTGCAAATTGCACTCTGAAGTTGGCCTAGCAATGCTTATAGTCATCTTTCCAGATATTGTTTTCTTTCATAATGTCATTGTCATAGTATCCACGATTTTTTGCATTAAGAGAATTTATATTACACCTATAACCATGATATGGCAATTTCTGTTGTGAAAATGTAGGCCTAATTATTGGCATTTTTCACACAGAACTTTTGCGAATGACATTCTGATTATATTTATTATATAGTCATGGGTGTAATATAAGCTCTAATAATGCTCGGTTTCAAGTGCTAATTTGAAAATTTGTTCCTATTTCTAAGAAGAGAACTTTCCCACAATCTTGCATAATCTATAAATAGCAAATTACATGCTCTTTGATGGACACAATATTGCCCAAATGTTGATGAGAAAATGGCGATCACGCTCTTTGCATCCTTTGCATAACTTTGGATTTTGGCTTGCATAAATTGGGCTTTTCGATTTGCATAAACCGCGGGGACAGATTACCTTAAAGGCATATCTTGTTACTCTCATTTTCGGACCTGTTTCAGTTAAAAGCCTGTAGAATGTTTATTACTGTCGATAGCTGTTTGAAACTTATACCATCTTAACGGCGATTAAATTTCGTTTTTGACGGCACTATGATTTTTACACTGCATCTATTAGATATAGAGATACATCAATTTGAAAAGTTCATACTTATTTATGAACAACAGTGTAGTATGGTCCCTTCTCTTTGACTCATCCCTAATCACTCTGCCCAAATAAAGGAGTGTATTCATCAGCTTCTCTTAGTTGTATAACGATAGTCGTATGCATGAAATCAGGTAAAGATTAATCAAATTTGTAAAAAGTTAAAAATCTATCACTAGAAACCCGCAAAAAAGCTGAAGTGCAAACATAATAGTAATGTCACAATTGTCACAGGCTTTTCAATGTCCCTCCCTCGGTATTGGCAAGTCATTAGCCTATGTGGCTAGGAGATAAATGCTTGATTGCCATCTGCTGCTCTCAATGTTGATATTATCATTCTCCAACTACAATTCCTTTAGGACTGAAACGTCCTTTTTCAAAAAATATAATCATCCATAATGTTACAGTTAAACTTAGATAAAAAAAAAAATCACATATCAAGTCTGAAAGATGAGGCACGTTTTCCATTAATACATTTCGCTGGGTAGTCTTTTTTAATCTCTGCAAACCAAATACCGGTACCTTTATGTACTCACAAAATACCCTCCACGTTCTTTTCGAGACCCGTAATTTGTAGATAAACCGAATTGAAAAAAAAAGTCTTCTGCGCACAAGATCTATATAATAAGCGGGCATCGAAAGGCAAATGGACAGACAGAAGACAGCCGTGCCCTCGTCCAAATTTGTGTTTCTTAAACGGAAAGACGAGAAAATGAGGACGCTTTTTGCCCTCTGCCTGCTGGCGGTAAGTTTCATTCACTGCATCATTGCAGAACTACAATGGCCATAGCTGCATTTCTAGACTTGAATATTTCGCTTACTTGGCTCATTGGTAGAGGCTCATTTCTTTTGTCGCCTTCTTCCCCTGAGGTCGATTACAATTACAATAACTTAAATTTTAGGGCTTTCTTCTTTATGTCTGGAGAAAATAAGCTTCTCATTTGAAGTACCTTTTACGTATCTTAGAGTATGCTTTGCCTTTGTCGTATGGCATTGTGCAGCACACCTCATGTATTGGCTTAATCTAGTGACAATAAAAGTAAAAAAATAAAAAATAAAAAATTCCATTCAAATCATCCCAGGAGGGAAATTTGTCTTTTGATTTTTTTAACCGAAAACCGAGCGTCAGCCGCAAAAGCAGCACCGCAAACGGGGACAATTAGTCTAAATAACCTTGCCCAAGGGTTAAATCACAATGTCCCGCACAGGATTCGAACCTCCAACCTTTCGGTTGTCAGCCCAAAGCGCAACTGATTGCACCACTGTGTAAAGGTCTGGCCTTGTGCCCGTCATGACGAAAATCAATGCGCCTACAATTTGTTAATATGTGGATAGCTCATCTTTATTTAAGGTTTCAGAAGAACTATATTCTATTTTCATCTCACAGGCAGTGACCCTTGCTTTGCCGACTCTCATACCGAATCTTTCCAAGATTTTTGTGACATACTTAGACTGTGACATCGTAATTTGATCTTCAGTAGTCTCAAACTGAATGGCTAGAAAAAAATTGAATGTGCCTAAATCTGTCATCTTGAACTCTTCTTTACTTATGAAAGTGGTCACAGTGGCGCAGTCGGTTGTGCGTTCGGCTGACAACCGAAAGGTTGGTGGTTCGAACCCTGTCAGGGGCATTGTGATTTATCCCTTGGGCAAGGTTATTTACACTAATTGCTTCCGTTTGCGGCGCTGCTCTGCGGCTTACGCTCGGTTTTCGGTTAAAAATCAAAAGACAAATTTCCTTTCGGGGATGAATAGAGTGGAATTTTTTTTTGAAATAAACTATTTTTGCTGGACTTGTTTCAGTTTGTGGCAAAAGTGAACCAAAACTTATGAGTTACAATATTTTTGGAAAATTTTGAAGGTTTCCTTCCAAATAATACTTACCTTTTAACCTAGACAAAAGTACAAATCTATTTTTTGTCACGTACACAATCTTTTTCTGATGTTGGTCAAGTTCTAGGCCTAGCTAGTATGTAAAATCCACCTCAAAAGAGCGATTTTTGAATTTACTGAGGGTTGCGGCATGGTCTTAGGAAGAAACTACTATACTGTTTTGCAGTTGTTCTACTAATACTGTGACTTGCAGGCCTATTATACTGTGTGGATGTCATAAAGGTGCATAATCTGAGATCTTTCTGTACATCCCTAGCATTATGGTTTAAATGAACCTTGGTTTGGATAGATCAGTATGTCTGGTCTTGTAAAGTTTATCCTGAGTGAATTCCACTCTATTTCAAAGAATTTACAAAGATGTTATAAAATGTTCAAATGTTGTTAATTAATAATAAATATCTAAATAACTGAAAAATTGTTTCTTTCTTGTTTTTTGTTTGTTGTAACAAAAAGAATTCAATGTTGTTTTTTTCTCTTTTGGCCTAACCCCTTCTCCCTCCTTCAGGTTAAAAAGCAGAGGATTTTTTCAGAAGAAGATAGTAGAAAAATAATCAATTTTCTTCAAGGAGCACAAGAGCCCACCAGGACAATCACAATTGCAAAAGGTTGTGGATGGACTACATCGAGAGAAGTAAATCCTACTCTTTATGAGCTGGAAAGGAAAGGCATTGTGAAAAAATGTCTTGCTCAGCCCCCAGCATGGCAACTGTGTAGTTTCTCAAAAGTGACTAATGTTTATGACACGTTTACAAGTTTCTCAAACAAAGGAATGGTAGAACCTGGCTCCAAAATGTTATCTGAAAGTTACCAGTTGCCTGCTCCTGACTACAGTGTTTTGGAACGTCCAAATAATTCACTGATGGAACTTGACTTGTTTAGAAAATCGTCAGCTGACTTATCAGCTCCAGGAGCCTATAAACCCAACCAAGAGAAAGTAAGTTGTTTTAAAATCTTCCTCCTGCTTCATTAATCACGAGTTTACCATCTTAAAATAGAGTCTGTACCTTTACCTTTTTTTTTCTTTAATGTTCTTTATTAAAAACTTTTATCATCATGTAATGCATTTATTTGAAATCCTTCGGAAAAATTATTGATTAAAGTTGATTTTTTTTTTCTACAAATTCAAGAAAAGGTTTCCATGCAGCCTTATTTTCATTATAAGAGGAATCATTTTAATCTATGAAAAACAATAAAGAAGTGTGATGTTATGGTAATAAAAAATTTCAGGCAAGACAAATTTGTTAATTCTTCATGTAATATTTACTCATGCATGGTAAGATTTTTTTGTATGCATCTCTGTGTTTTAGTTACTCCTTAATGATCATTTTCAATTTTCCAGAACAGAGGAAATAAAATTCACAGCCATGGAATTCAAAATTCAGCGAATCATCGTAATAGGTCTGGTAATAAACATAGGAATGATTTTATTCACACAAGTACATTTTTCAAAAAGAAGGATAGCTCTTCATATCAGGATATGCCACAAGGAAGAATTGTCAACAAAAAAGTTAACTTGACTTCAAGTATTTGTTATGAGAATTCCAAAGATAAAGACTGTAAATCTGGAAAATTTGTGTGCAGCAGTGATGAACAAATTATGAAAAAGGGTGTTGGAAGAGAGTTAAAAGAGCATGAAGCTCAACCTGTTTCAAAGGAAGAGCATTCCCAGAGTTCACTTCAAATCAGCATAATGGATGATGATAGGTTATCAAACAACCAAAATAATGAAGTGGATGATAATGGTTGTGAGATTTCAGATGAGTATGAATATGATGATGTAAGTGAGAGTGATAGTGACAGTGATGATAGTTCTCAAATAGGCATCATGTCACGCATGAGAGCAATGATTTTTACACAGGGAATCGTCTTTGATAGTGATATGAGTCTTACGTATGCAAGCTGTAGTGCAAAAATGGATACTGGTGATGATTTAGAGGTTTGCCAGAGTTTTCCCATAAGCAATAACAATCATAGAGCCATAGCAGAGGAAATGAATGAGTGTGAGCTGAAAAGAAATTATGTTGAAAAGCATGACATGGAAATGAGTGCAAATGGGCCTCCACCTAGTCCAAGAGAAGTTATAAAAAACAATACTGTATTCAGGGCAGGTGGTGTGCAAAACATATTGCCTAAAGCACAAATTGGTGGACGAGGGATTTTGTTACCTGATCACTTATCAACATTAGGTAAAAGATCTCCCATTCAGGATTCTGACAAATCAAAAAATCTCAGGCCATGGGATCGTTCATCTCGGTCCCAAACGTTGATTGGAGATAATCCATCATCATACAGAAGTGAGGAGGCTCATTTTGTTAAACATAATAATGCCACATCAACGCAGACTCATTTGTTACCATACTGTAACTCGGAAACCAGAGACCCCTTCAGTTCGTTGGGGAGTTTACGAGATAAAAATCCTGTTCAAGATACCTTTCCTTCGAAGAAACAGGAAAAGTCATCTGTATGTGGTCCTTCAACCTTGTATGAAAGTCCCACACCTTGCAGTAGTCAGCCCCCTCAACAAAACCCACATATCACCAGTGACGCCATCAACGATGAGATGCCTGAGACTCAGCATGATGTCGATATGCATAAAAATACTCCTCACAGGGAGCCCAGGCCAGCTTTGCTGAGCACCCCACAAATCCGTCCGTCCAGTTCTGTTGTCACCTTACATAAAGCTTCGAATCCAGTGCGTTCTCCATTGTTGGTGAGTGATGCATTGCGTAGTGTCACATTGTGTCTCTAGTACAATTAAATTTGTTTGTCTCTTAAACTTAAAAACACATTGTGTGTCTCATGCAACCAACTTGTGTCCCATGCAACCAAATTGTTTGCCTTAGGCAGGACTTCCATAGAGTGTAACGCAAAACGTGTCGCCTTTTAGGTAAAACCTTTTATGCATGTCAGCAAAAATGTGCAGTATGATAGAAGTGTAATTTTAACGGCACGCCTCACATAAGCAGTCCCGTCACACTGGTCATGCTGAAACATGTGTTGTGGCGTGTCGGCGAGAATGTTTATGCACATTCTTTTTGAGAAGTGACGCGACACCCTTGCGTTGAGTAGGCCAGCACAGACGCTACTGGTGAACAAAATATTGTTTTTAAGTTACATTTTTATGAAATAAATAACATATTCAGAATCAGTGCTCCAAAATTAGTAAAATCTTTGCATAGGAGACCTGTTTTATGGCATATTTAAAAAGCTTGCCATTTAATTTTTAATTGTGTTTAACCGATGTCCAGCCCTATTGTGCTAAACCTAGCCCATAGCTTAGATCTAGCTTAAAAATTCGCCCCGCTTGCATCATCAGAGGAATCCATTATTTATCTTTGGGGGCATGCCTCAGTGTGACTTGTTGGCAAAACCTAGTCTATGTGATTAGAAAAAAAGATGCGTGCACAGATGCAGGTGTTGCCAAATAGGTGACACGTTTCATGTAAAGCTCTATGGCAGTCCGGCCTGATGCAACCAAATTGCATGTCTCATATAACCACTTTGTCTTACATAACCAATTTGTGTGTCTGATACAACTTACTGCAGGTCTCATGCAACCAAACTGTATGTCTCATACAATACAATCAACATGCATGTTTCATTCAATCAAAATGTGTTTCAGGTCCTAATCGTGTATCAACCAAATCGAGTGTCTCATACAACCAAAGCATGCATCTCATACAACTGAATTGTGTCTCATACAACCATATTGTGTATCTTATGCAACAACATTATGAATTTTATACCGTACTCACTGCTTATAAGAATACAGCTTATAAGAACACATTGGTTACAAAAATGAAATCCCACCCTGCAGAATTCTTTCCTTTTTATTTCCATCGTTATAAAGAAGCAACATCGAATATAAGAACATTTTTCCAAAAGAAATAGTTCGTAGTAATTTTGCCCCCAAGTTGAACATTCCTTTAGATGGCGTATTTAAGGAAGCACATTTACAGCCTTTTAACACTATGTTACACCATGTGTTAATATAGCACTGGTCTGTCATATACCTGACCTTCTACCCTTGCCAGCGTAAGCTAGTGATAACAGTTGGCAACTTATCAATTGACATTGGTGTCTTGATCCCATGCGTTCTTTGATGACAAAGACACAACAGTTAAACAGTGAAGGAAACAAGCAATAAATGAGTGATGAGGTGTATGGATGGACAAGATTGAAGGCTGGTCAGACAATTGCCAATTCTCCGGTCAGTTTTGCAATATGCATACTGGTGAAATACTTTATGGGGGTGGGAATGTCTGCATTATCAATTCTGATTGATGCGGACAGCCTCTCACACATGATAAGGCGTGTGGAAAACATAACATTCAAATCAAATTTGTGCAAGCATTCATCATATCTGATTTAGAATTATTCACAGTAACATCTATGGAAGGAACAACTCTCACTTTATTTCAGAAAGTTGAAATCATCAACTGCATAGAAAGAATAAGTAAGCTAGAAAGTTTCAGCGGTTTAATAAGGGGAAAAAGTGCTGTTGCTCCTTCATAGTGTTTGCCACATCTTGTTACTGTTCCCAAAGTGAACATTGGTTATATGAACACATCAGATATAAGATCACATGAGCTCCTGAAATGAGATGTTCTTATAAGCTGTGAGAGCTGTAAAACCAAATTGTGTGTCTCGTGCAATCAAACTGTGTCTTAGACAGCTAAGTTGTATCATAGAGAACCTTGTTACTGGTATGTTCCTCATAAAATCAAGTTGTATCTCATACAACCATATTATGTTTTATATACTTTAATTGTGTCTCATACAGTATATTATGTACCTTGTGGTACAACCAAATGATATTCTGTCAAGTACTAAATATAGTTTATAAATTTTAATTTGCAACTCCTTACTGATCCTTATTGCTGTTGCATGGTTACGAAAAAAAAAAGAAAAAAAAAAAGAAAGAATTATATTGTACATGAAGTAATAATTAAGTTTGTAAATATAACAACCTATGTTATATCACAGGGCTATTCAAAAGATGGCTCTGTTTTTAATTTCTCTTTGAAACATTGGTTAGATTCATGTTTTATAATTTTATGGGCAGATAATCCCAAAGTTAGACTCAAGTGTAATGATAATAGTGGTATTATTCCTCAAATTACCTTTGTGAAACACCTCTTAAGCAACCTAACTTGGGAATGTGCTTCATAAATATATCAGTTATTTAAGCGATAGTTTGAGGAATGGTCGTACTGCTGTGCATTGCAATTTTGAAGCAAGTAAAGCTTCTTTTAAAATTGACAGCCAGATCCCAAGCTTCAGATGCCTCCTCCAAATCTTCAGATCAACACTGAAAGTTTTGCTGTGTTAAATAAGAACCCAATCAGTGCCTTGATGGAATATGCTCAGTCTCGGAAAGTCTCCGCACGGATCGAAGTTCTCGGTCAAAGTGGACCTCCTCATAAACCAAAGTAAGTTATTGACAACAAATGCTTAATAACGAAAATAGTGTTTGAAATAGTATTCACACTTTCTTTTTGATGATGTAAACATCATTATGTATGCTTTCAAATAATTAGACATGATTCACCTGCTGTATCCTTACTTACCGCTCCTAGTGCTTTGGACCATATGAAAACAATCATATGTCAAAATAATTATTGAAAATAAGCAGGTTATTATTATGTGAATCAGTTTTTGGCTGAAGTGCTCATCATAATTTTGAATAAGAATTCTTTTTCTTTAACTATATATTAATAACATTTTCATTTCAAATACATGAGGATCAAGAAGTGAAAGTTCTTTTTTTTTAATCATAGTTTCTTGATAGCTGCTTTCTTGGGAGACCGCAAATTCCCCGGTGTCACTTGTCACAACAAGAAAGATGGACGAAAAGATGCAGCAGAGCAGGCTATTCGTACTCTTATAGCAGAGGGACAATATCATGTGGCGCAACAGGCTAGTGTGGTAAGTGAATTTCAAGTACATTTACTATTGTCAAGTGGCAGATCAATGTATGTGACATGCAGCAATACCCGATTTAGAATTCATCATGACAACATCTAAGAACAGAACAACTCTCAGTTTATCTAAGGAAGTTGAAATCATCAACTGCATAGAAAGGACGAGTAAGCTAGAAAATTTCATCGGTTTAGTAAGTGAAAAATGCAGCTGCTTCTTCAAAGTGTTTGCCACCATGCATGTACATCAATTTCAATTAATTGATTTTGAACGCAGATCTGCTAAGTGCTATCTGCTATGCCTCAGCCAGGCATGGAATGGTAAATTAGCTTTACATTCAGGGTACCCTAGGATTCATTATTTTCATCATCATCATAGGCTTTTACTTCAATGTTAATGATTTTGTAGTAATGTTAATGCTATTTGATGATAACGTCAATTTTCAAGGCGTGGATACTTAAATAAAAAACAACTGAATTTTGAAGCTGTGCATTGATGCAAATTCTGTTTCAACAGATGAACCTCCCTGAAAGTGATATGACGCACTTTGACAAGATGGCTGCCCTAACTCACCACAAATTCAATCATCTGATTGCCCGGATTCCTGAAAGCTTTACTGGCCGCAAAGTAATTGCAGGATTAGTTATCAAAAAGGATGTGTCGGATGTGGGAACAGTCATAGCCATAGGGTCAGGTTGGTACAAGTCTTGTAGTTTGCCTAAATTTAGTATTGCAATGAATTTTAAAATTCTCATCTTTCCTTGCATGTATGTTGTTATCGTTGTAGCAGCTCTTGCGTTTTTGCCTGTAGGCCTTGTGTCATGCAGATAAATTGGCAGGCCTTTTTTAGTTGTTCGCTGTTGGTGTAGATTCTTTGCATGTATAAATTCAGTATTCCTCCAATGACTTTTTTGATAAACTCATCCTTTTTGCATGCTCAAATTGCAATATTGTTCAAATACTCATGTTGTTTATTTTATTTTATTTTTTTATACGTCAGGAAATCGCTGCATTACAGGAGACCAGTTGAGTCTGGAGGGTAACACAGTCAATGATTGCCATGCAGAAATCATCACAAGAAGAGGCTTTCTCAGGTATGGGGAATATTGCAACACTCTTTGTATGAGACTGCATTCTTTTTTAAAGTAACTCTTATCAGGCTAAATTATATATTTTCTGAATCAAATATGGGAAACCCCAGCCTTTAAATTAGAAACAAGTATGAGGCAAGGGGCTTGATTATAGCACAATGAAATAGATCTGACACATTAGATCTAGACAATTTCA